>JAYJMB010061834.1:0-26259 GCA_036873735.1 Pouteria campechiana | reverse complement strand
ATTTTATATAAGATATATACTATAAACATGCATATATATGACATATATAATGTATATTATATACAATAATAGTATATATTTTATTTTTACATAATATTTTTTACACAGTATAATATGTATATATTCTATATTATAAAATATATGAAATATAATAATAACACTAATATATTACATGCATTAGTAAATAGGTATATTGTACAATATCTACTAATTATATATGAGACATAATATATATTGTATATTTTTTATTATGATATAATGATATATATTGATATAAATTTATATATTATAAATAAAACATTTATAATGAATATATAATATATTATATATATATTTCTATATAAAATATATGAAATAGATTTTCACTTCTAAATAGATTAGATTGAAAAGTACTATATGTCATTTTTGATAATTTTAATATCCAAATGCATTTTCAATTATTTTAGACCAAACAAACAATAACATTGATAACACTTTTTAGACGACAAAGCTAAACACTAAATAGCTTCTTATTTATAGCACTTTTTGTAAAAACTTTATTCCTAATGGCTTGTTTGGCCTAGTTTTTATATTTTAGTTGATCAGATAGTTGCTTTTATAAGTAGACCTTTTGCAGAAATTACTATAAACAAAAAACTGTTTAGCATTTGGCCTTATCATTTGAAAAGTGCTTTCATTGTTATTTATGTGTTTGGTCTAAAATGTGGAATGTACTTTTAGCCTTGTAAAATTACCAAAAAGGGCATATAAGTATTTCTTAGTCTATCTTAAATAAAATTGGGGTATTTGCAAATATACCTACAAGTATATTGTAAATAAGTTATTTTTAAATATTTGCAAATTGGGGTAATTGCAAATATACCTGTTAGCATAATTTTATATATTTCATTTATACATATCGAGTTTACATTAGTGAAAAGGTTAAAAAATGGATTTTTAATTTACCAAAATAACCCTTAAATAAGTGTTTATTCTCACCCTCAAAGAAGACTTGAGATAAATTTGACTAAGATGGAGATGCTAGGTATGATGGCTTGTTGCTCCAAATTTGTCCCCTCAAAGTCATTCCTTTAATTAGTGGTTCGAAGTGGGGACTATACTAGGCAAACACTTGGGAGATGAATTAAATCACCCAATCACCCCAATTTTAGACTTTTTTGGAGAATGGTGGAAGACATTTGAAACTTGGGACTTATTTTTTTTTTTTCTTTTAATCTCAAATATATTTTCTTAATTAGATTCTTACCAGTTTTCGGTTTGGAAGGAAAGGGGTTCAAATGGTGTTGGTCCATTATGAAATAGCAGCTGCAAAGAGAGGCTTTAGGAAGCTTTTGAAGAAAAAATTTAGTGCTAAGTGATGGTGGGCCAAATTTCTTTTAGTAATTTTTTATTTAAATTTAAGACCTTTAGATAATATTATATATTATATTCTTTATATAGATATATATTGTATATGACATACTATAAAATATACTTTTTATAATAAATAAATATATTATATATTTTATTAAATATATTTTGATATATATTATATATGTTACATATATATAAATATTATATTTTATAAATATTATGTGCTTTTTATATATTTTTGCAACTTTTATGTGTTATAATATAATATATGTTATATAATATAAGATGCATATCATATTTTATAAAATATATTATTTTATATAAGGAGAAGCATACGCACATGTAGATGAATTATGTAGGGAGTGGTAGGCTGTTAGCTGTGCTTATGAAAGATGGGACATGTCTATATCTTTTCAAGTGCAGAAGCTGTGGAAAAAGTACCAGAATGGTGCTTCTTCCAAAATGCAGAATTTGGGCTTCTTCCGCCAGAGGAAGTATTTTTTGATTCGTAGCCAAAAATCTAGAAAATGAGGCAGAAGTGATTTAGGTGCTGAAAAGCATTTTAACCTCCACTAATGCATGGCCAACCATGCCCTAAAAGTGTTTTTCTCAATAGCCAAAATTTCACAACTAGGCCAAATGAGCCCTTAGTCAAAATGGTTCAAAACATTATAATAAAATCATGTTTTAGGTCATAGCATCATTTTTGAGCTGATTGGGTTTATCCATGCCATCCATCCTATTAATCTGATGATTCACTCATCATTAAAGCATTTTAAGCAGTCACTATGACCCACCATCATCTGATCACGCAGATGTGCCCAAACAGACTCCAAATGATCCCCTTTATTGCTGTTTTTACTTTAAGCAATATGGATCCATTTTGGGTGATCAAACCCATCTAATCTGTCTGATTTTTGGCCCCACCTTCACAGCATTATGTGGCCCACTAATCCTTCTAGAAATCCCTACAATTTGGGGCCCATCCAATCCGGCTCCTCCGTTTTCTTGGTTTCATGTTCTCATTTTGGCAGCACAAATGTACTATCATTGATGGACCACTGTTGTGATCAGATGGCCCTGATTTTGAAACATCCTTTCCTCCATTTAATACACTTTATATACCCCCCCATGCTTCCCATCAAGTGTATGGTTTAGTTTTTCAATTTTCTTAGACTGGGGCCTACAGGTAGGCATGGACACCATGCTGTTATGTTGGCAGCATGAATTCCATTGGATCCGGTTTCATCTGCTTTCACCCATTTTCAATCTTCAGCGAAGTAGAAGTTGGGAAGAAAATTCTCAAGGACTGGGCCCAAATGATATTTGCAGCACCCCCATTTATTCATCAGGAGGGTTTTGACATGAGCAGCTGCCAGATTCTTGGCCACAGTTCATCTAGGACTAGTCCATTTAAACTCCATTTACCACCAACCCAAGGGTCCATGAAATATTATAAAGCCCCTGACTTAGCCCAACTGATGTTTCCAACACTCCTATTTATTCATCATGCGGTTTTTGACATGTGCAGCTGCCCGATTCATGGCCGCAGTTCATCTTGAACTTGTCCATTTAAACTCCATTTACCACCAACCCAAGGGTCCATGAAATATTATGAAGCCCCTCTAAAACCCAACCCAAAATAAAGGAAAATTCTAGTGGAGCAGGGATGTTCATGAACAGTGGAAGTTCATGACAGCAACAAGTTGGGTTTCTCCTCATTTTTCTTAGTTATTATTGTGGACTTAATTCTCTAATTTCTGTCCAGAACTTAATAATTTTTCAAAACCTTAAAACCAATACCCAAATAGCTTCTTTGCTTTTACAAAATGGCTGAGAAAGAGTCCTTTTTTTTTTCAAATCCTTAAAACCAATACCAAAATAGTTGCTATGATTCTACAAAATGGCCGAGAAAGAGCATTCTCTTCATTGATGTACTCACCTGACTACCTTAGTGATTTCAGGCTTGCAACCAAACCTTTGAACGTTCAGCTCTAACAGGATTTCCCTCTCCTCCAAACTTCTTTTCCTGTAACAGTTTCCCATGACCCTCTCTCATCTACACCAGCGGTAGCACCCCTCTTTCTCCCCTTCTTCAATCTCCCTTTTTATGCATGTAGCCACAGTTCGCCTTGCAGGTTTTAAAAGCCTTCAAATGTAGTTGGAATAGCATAGCTCCCCTTGTGTCCCTATTGGCAAGGTTCAACCATCTGGCTCCAATCACTTGTATTTTTTAATTAGGTTTTAACTGTTGGACCCTGACCTGCTATGATACGCAGGGTGTATAGCAACACTGAAATCCAAGATAGATGAAGAAAACAAATGGGAAGTGCAAGTGCAAAAATAAGAATGTAGTGGAAGCACACCAGCACACAGATAATAAAAACACAAGGATTATAGTGGTTCGGGCCCCCTTGGCACCTACTCCACTTTTCAAGGTTCCCTCAACCTTGGGTTCTACTATACCTTGCGGAATCACACTTCCCTTGATTTTCTAAACTAACTAAGAACTCTTATAATCTAGTTTGCAGGAGCTCATCAGCAACTCTACATTGTTGGTTTTCCTCGAGCTCACCAACAACTCATACAATTGGTTTTTAGAGCTAACCAGCAACTCTTTTGGTTTTTAGAGCTAACCAGAAACTCTTATAAATACAATCATGTATAATAGAATGCCTTTAATCTAGGCGAAGATGTACATGCAGTTAAAACACAACAATAAAACATAAAACAATAAAGCATTTTACAGTGAATTCGAATTCCTTGAGATGGTAATGATGTGACTTTGAATTCCTTTGATCTTGGTAGCACTTTGGAGTGAATACACCTGGGAAACTTGATTAGGTTGTTGTTTGATTCTTGTTTAGCACTTGGAACCCTCAAGCGTCATGTTTCTCTTTAATTGGATCTTCTATTTATATCTTCTGGGGAGGTTTTGGACCGTTTGGAAGAAGATAGTTGCAATATAGCTGTTGCCACACCACTTGGATTTCCGAAAGTTGGAGTGGCAGGTGCTACTGCAGGCGGCTGCTCCAATCGGCTACGCCCTAGGCGATACCGTAGGCGCTGGTCCCTTCAGAACCTCTGAAATGCCTCTTAAGTTTGAAACGCATATTTTCCTTTATAAAGTCTTAGCAAAAACATCATTAGCTTAATTTAAGTCATAAACAAGCTTTGTTAATCATCAAAATCAAACCCTTGGACTCAACATTAACGTGTTTGCTAATTGTTGAAATTTCTAGTTTACATATGTTTACATTGCTGAAATTTTGAAATTATGCTACAACTGTCCCCTATTGCGTTACCCAAAATTTTCAAGTTGATCAAGCAAACCATCACATATTCTGACGATTCAGATTAGAAGTTATCATTGGGGCAATTATATGCTTTAGTTTACACATGCACCATCTGTTTGGTGTTTTTTACTCAAATCTTGCTGTCCATTCAGCCTCAGATTCCCTCTTCACATGTGTTAAATTTTAGGGGCAAGAAGATGGGACCGCTTGTAATTGGGATGGTTTTGATTGTCTACTGATCGTGACCCATTTTAATTCACATTTGAGTTTGATTGCGTCACTGATTTTCTTTGTTTAGCTGTTGCTTTTAGGTGAAATTTTTAGGTCAACATTCTTACTGTCCCCATTTATTATGGTCCACAATGTCAAGTCAATTTGATTGAACACTACTAAGTTGAATGGTCTTGATTAACTGTTGATTGTTAACATTTTTTATCATGGCATCAAAATTATATTTTGCAAAAAGTATCATAAATTTATAATATTATTATATTTTACAGAGATAACATCATTTTTATCGAGAAAATTTATTGGTAAAATTAAAAAAAAGAAAATCATGGATAAAAATTCATTATAAATTAAAAGAAATACGAACACACATTTAGAAAAAAAAAACTGCGTTAAAGGCTAAAATTGAGTGAGATTGTTGTCAAATATATTAAATGACTTAATTTATTAATATTTAATAATTATTAATTGTTTATTAAATATACCTTTAAAAAATTATTCAACCCACATTCTCTTATGCCCCTTACATGCTAAGACACCCTAGCTTTCCCATAATGATGATATAAACAGATTTCTTTTCAAAAAAAGTTAATTTTTTAAAAGTAATTCGTGGTTAAAAATAATTAAAATTTATCGCCATCATTTGTTTAAGTGAAGATCTATATTATAAATTACCCATAATATCAATTTAGTAGACCAATTATAACCAATTTGGAAAAAAAATTCAATTTGGAGATTTTCCCAAAATTAGCCCTAAAATTTTTGAAATTATTAATAAAAAATTAATACTCCAAATTTGTAATCATGGTAGAATCATTACAATAGAGTCATTAGAAATCATTAAAATCGGTACGTCTAAATTGAATCAAAAGATCTGAGGAGAACCCCAAAAAGATGTTTCTTCCCTAGATATGACAAAAATCCCAAAAAAATAGTTTAATCCTCTAAATATGACATACACAAGTAGATGATATCCCTAAACAATGATTTTGACCATTTTCGAAGGGAAAAAATTGGGTTCAAATGGATTAAAATGCATTTTCATACCTGTATGTGAAACTGCTTTTAGATGAGACAAATTGTGATTTCAATCATAAAGCCTTGGATTTTTTCTTCCAAATCCACACTTAAAATGCTGAAAATGGTAGATCTATGGAGAGAGCAAGGTTTCCGAGAAGGAAGATGAGTTTTAGGGGCTTCTTTCTTGAGACAATGCTTTTAGCATCCGAACCCTTTGTTTTTATTCTTGAACCAATTTTATCATCATTTGATTGCAATGCAATTAATAAAATGATAATAAAGTCAATATTTTCCATTAGAAAACTGATGAAAGTGAATCAAATTCATATTATTGATGATAAATTAATGATAAATTTTAAATAATAAATCCAGTCATTTTTTTTTATTTCATCTTTCTATTGGCAACTGCTTGAAATAATATTATTGGTGATAATATTGCTGGTAAAATTGATATGGCAAATGCTGAGAGTGATTACCTAAACCTGGGAGTGATTCCTATGATTTGGTCTTTTTCACTTAATCTGCTAGTTCTTCTTCTTTTTTGCAATTCTAAACAGCTCTCACCCCTCCTTTAAAGTTATAAAGGCCCCTTTTACTAAAGATCCCAAACTTCCCATTTGAGGTGATAAAGCAGATTTTACTCAATCCTGAGATTGTTCTTCACTAGAGTGTATAAATAGAAAGCAAGAGAAATAGAGGGATGCCTTGCAGTCTTGGGGATCAAAATTATTTGGATCGAAAATTAGTATATGAAATCTAATTTTTATAATGATAGGACTAGAAACACAGGATAGTTAATGATGTTGAAGATTCATCTATTTCTTCACTTTTCTTCCCTTCTCATTCCCTTGAGAGGATCCTTTCACTTTCTTCTTATTTCTTCTCCATCCTGTCCTACATTGGCCTTTTGGATGATAGGGAACATATCAAGACATGCATTAAGGTTTTTATTTCTGTGTTATAAGGGTAATTAATGTAATTACTGTATTTTTCACAATTTCTTTCACTGGGGAGTTCTTTATAATTTTAGGTTTTGCTGGTTATATACTTTGGACAAATTGTATTACATTTTTTAGGTAATAATTTGAAAATATGATTAGTATTCTTTTCTGTTCTCTAATTTTGTCTTCTTTTTTTTTTTTTTTTATAGTTTTTGGTTAATCCTTCTCTTCTCCTTTGAGAGAACCTTTCTTTTTCTTTCCTATTTTTCTCTATTTCCCTGCATTAGATCAATATCAGAGCTAAACTTGAAATCAAATTTTCTCATCCCATTGCAAATTCTAAATCTACCGTATGCTTCAGCTTCTTGCTGCTATCTCTAGTAGGCAGTTTCTCTCTGGTCATTTCTCCCTTTGCTGCTATATTCTTCAGTCAACACTGCCACTACAGGCTGTAAAAGCATGCCCACCTCTTGCATTTCTCCTCTGTTTGATGAAACAACTCTTCTTCATCAGTTTTGGGCATTCCACAATGTTGGCAGTGCCCATGCTCGTCGCTACTGTGCATATTCTGCTGCTTGTCTCTAATTCTGTCACTTTCCAGAGACCTATCAATTCTGCCATACCAGCCATGGTTCCTCTGACAATGCAGTAAGTTGCTGCTGCCATCCAAATCCTCCTTCCCTTTTAGGGTTTTTAGTATATGCTCAGATCAGTGATTTCAATTATTTGCTAGTAATTGTTACATTCTGAAGAATTCAATTACTGTAAATTCATCATCAAGAGATTTGTTCAAGCATAGTTGTCAAACGGAGGAAGGAAGATGACACCATCTGATGGTCGAAGCCCACCATTGTTACTACTGACCATTGGGAAGAAGCTATCTTCGATCCAGTCTCTCCAAATTTTGAAAATTGTGAAAAAAGAAAAGCATTGGGTTTTCAAATACAGATTGGTTAACTGGAGTATTTACAGACTGTTTAACTGGATTATTAACAAATAACACCTCTAACTGGAGTATTTACAGATTGGTTAACTTTTGTAGGTACTTCATTCGGGCTTTCTTCAATCATAACCTATTATGGGGTAGAAGTAAATGCTTGGATGTTGTTGCAAAGTCTAAGGTTCTGCATTTTGTTCATGCAAGTGCTTTCTTTAGGGGGTGGTTGTATTTAAAATTGATGTTTAACAAAGGTTCATGGTCTTTCCCATCCAAGATCTTGTTAATTATATAGTTTTAGCTTTATAATTGTTTTTATTTTTTAATTTCATTTTCATCATTTTGTGGATTTTGAAGTAAATCTTTGTTGTCATGTGATTTACTCCTCCACATACAATCTTCTGTAGGCAAGAAAAACAAAACGATTACTAGTAAAAATGTAGAATCTATCATTTTAGGTGTTATAAACTCTTTTTGTGATCTGGCAGGTCCTTGATCGGATCCATACAATTGTAAGGTTGACATGGGTCAGAAACTCACCATATATTGAAAGGTGAGCTTAAATGGTCAAGCTTTTTTCTTTGCTAGTAGATTATTGTCTAAGGATGCTTCATTTTTGGGTAATTCTTTCAAATAAATTGTTCTTTTGTTCTAAAGTTATGCCTATTACACTGCTTGGTTCTATGATCATGCACTTGGCCTACTTAGATGTAATTTGGTTGGTGTTTCTTTCAATTGAGACAAAAATCCACTAAGGTTGCATTTAGGTGCATGAGTGAATTGAATTACAAACATAAATTTGATAACAAATTAAATGATAAAAAATAGATGTCTTACAACAGTATTCCTTATATTATCTATCAAATTTATTCTCCTTGAAAATTGAAGTCCAAGGGCAGAGAAAATGCTAGATGTATGCAGCAGAGGCATCTTAATACCCATTTACAAGGATTATTGAGATGACAAAGCTACAACGAGGGGCTATCTTGCTACGAGAACAATTAATGAAGGAAATAAGAGCATCTTGAAATGCTTTGAACGTGCCAAATTTTTTGAAAATGCATAGGACAAAACACCTCCAAAAAAAAAAAAGAAAAAAGGAACAAACAAAAGTTTAGGAGCAATGAGTGGAGAAGTGGCCTTGCAGTAAATGCCTGTGTATTGTAAAATGGAATTGACCATTAACATCATGACGCAGGATATGACAAGACTGATGCACACTTCAGGGTTTATTTATAGGTGCATATTTATTTAGGGATATTTTATTTTTGGATTTTGGGCTTTAATTATTTTAGGGGTTTGGTATGTTTAGTTTGATGGATGATTTAGAATGTTTCTTTTATCTAGGGTTCTATCAATTCACGTTCTGTTGGGATTGAGATTGCATTTGCATTTTCTTTTGCTCTATATATAGGTGCATTGTATTAGGTTTTACAATAATTGATGAATTGAGAGAATTGCTTTATGATTCTATCTAATCTTATCGAAATTTGTCTTAATTTCTCCAATTTCTTCCCTTCTCACCCATAATAGAGTCCTTTCTTATTATTTCGCTACCATCCCATACTGTGTCAATTTGATATTAGAGCTTGAAGGAAATAATATAATTAATCAACATATGATTTTCAAGGATCGTAAATAGAAGACTTAACTCTTGTGCTTGATGTGATTACAACCAAAATTGATTTGCAGAAGACTTAGATGAAGTGCAGGCTACCAGAGTCTGCAACAGAAAACACATTCAAAATCCCAAGGACGATGATGATGATCCTAGAAAACTCTGATTTAAACCTAGAAAATGCCCTAACTTTTTGGGGAAGAGGAGGAGTGGCGTAGATGTGCTAGGGTCATACTGTGATTGTTTGTTTGTTTGTACTTATGATCATATTAAACAATAAATATTCGTATGATCACAAGGGCAATGAGTTATAAACCAACTGTGTAAATCAGATAATTTTTCTCTAGAATCTCATATCACTTCATCTTAATTCAACTGCTTTCCTAGAATGGTCTGCTGGAGCAATACGATATGCTCCTTGGACGTAGATTAAGGTAGCAACATCAAGTTTTAATTTTATCACATAGACCTAAATTCCAAAGGGTATTAATAGAATTCAAACAATCCACAAGGCTTACACAGTATCGAAGCAGAGATCTATTCGGTTACTCCTTTAAATTGGTCGACTTAAACACATGCAGTATGAAATGCATGCTATGGTGGAGCTCCCACTTAGGTTAGCCATGCTCTAACCACCATACGGACCTTTTTCAAATGCTCTCACTCACATCTGACCTGCTCGTTTTTCAAGACAGGTGTTACATAAACATCTTCTTGTCTATCTTGCATTCGATTGTCCTGGGCTACACAGAGGTGTGGAAATTCTCTGCATTCGACTAACTAAGTAGTCTCATCTCTTTTCATTTGAGGCGAGTCATAAAATTATAGAACAATTCTTACACAAAGGCCATCACTTATGAACAAAATCAAAAGCAATACATCTAGAGTCTCAACCTGCTTACTACTCAAGCATCAGAGAGATCACTCGTGTGAGAGAGATGAATGACATGCCTAGTGGCTATTATTATTGAAATATAGGCCATCACATAGATAATACACCAATTAATAAGGCATGCATACAGTGGAATAAAAGAAAACAAATCTCATGTTGTTTATGTAAATGCATCAAAGTAATACATTGTCATCCATAAGATGTTTAGAGACAAAAATAACAAATACAATAACTCTTAGAGCAAGTAATGAACTTATCATTTGCACCTATCATTTGCACCTAAATGTGTTTCAATCCCAAAGTATTAATATGCCTACAGAATGAATCTCCTGGTATAGGCTTGGTAAGCGGGTCCGCAATCATCACCCGTTGGGATATACTCTAAAACCACATGACCTTTTGCAATATGATCACGAATGAAGTAGAGCTGTGTGTCTTTATGCTTTGTCTTGCCATGGTACTTCGGATTCTTGGCATATGCGATAGTAGCTATGTTATCATAGTAGATAGTAATAACTTTATTTGCATGTTTCGTTACATCAAAACTCTCTAAGAATCTCCTTAACCATATGGCCTCTGCTGCTGTTGCTGTACAGGCTACGAACTCCGACTCCATAGATAATGAAACTAAATCTGTCTTCTTGCTTTGCCATGAAATCATCCTAGCTCCAAGGAAAAATGCATAAGCCGACATAAGATTACGTCTGTCTCTATCAGTAGACCCATCAGCATCAACAAAACCATATAATGGAAGATTTCCACCATGATAGCACAAAGCTAAATCTGCTGTTCCTTAGAGATAACGAAAGATCCTTTTAGTTGTTGTCCAATGAGCAGATCCAGGGTTACTTTAATAACGACTAACCACACTAACTGCATGGGCCAGATCAAGTTTTGTACATAACATAGCGTACATTAAGCTACCAACTGCATTGGCATATGGAACGTTAGTCATCCTTTCTCTTTCTTCCCTTGTCACAAGACATTGTTCAGCACTAAGCACAAAACCCTTCTGAATGGGAGTATCAGTAGGCTTACTGTTGTGCATTCGAAACCTTTCTAAAATATTCCTAATATTGGTTTCTTGCGACAAAGCAAAGAATCTTTTAGATCGATCATGAATGACCTGGACACCTAATATAAACTTAGCTGGTCTCAAATCCTTCATCTCAAAGGTAGAGGAAAGTATGCCTTTAGTAGTAATTATCATTTCCATATCATTTCCAGCCAAAAGTATATCATCAATATACAATGTGAGGATGAGAATCTTGTTCTCTATCCTTTTGAAATACACACAATGGTCATCAACTATCATTAAGAAACCCAAAGTCAAAATGGTTTCTTGAAAACGAATGTACCACTGCCTAGATGATTGTTTCAGACCATAAATAGAACATTTCAAGTGACAAACCTTACAACTTTCCCTTTTGATCTGAAATCCACAGGTTGATCTATGTAGATCTCCTCATCTATTTCTCCATTGAGAAATGCAATCTTAACATCCATTTGGAACAATTCCAAATTTAAATGAGCTACGATGGCTAAAATGAGACAGAGTGAAGCAAATCTCACCATAGGAGAAAACGTTTCATCATAATCTACACCCTCTTGTTGAGTGTAACCCTTAGCTACTAATCGTGTCTTGAACTTATCAATGGAACCATCGGATTTTCTTTTAATTTTAAAAATCCATTTATTACCAACTGGTTTATGTCCTGGTGGTAAGTCTATTAACTCTCAAACATGATTCTTAGCCATAGAATCAATTTCCTCTTGCGTGACTTCAAGCTATTTTCTTGAATTAGGTGATGCTAAAACTTCAGAATATGTAGTTGGCTCCTGAGAATCTACTACAACTAGGTTCACTAAGAACTCAACCTCGATCTCAAAATGCCAGTGATGAACATTTCCTCGGGCACTTCTCCTCAATCCAAGGCTCTCAGGATTATATAACTCGCCAAGTTCATCCTATAATGAACTACTCCCACTATTCCCTGCCATGTAAGGAACAATTAAGAGTTCCTTATCCTGTATATTTGATGAAGATGATTTGTCAGACAGATCTACCAACTCATACAGTGCTTGCCATTTCAAAAATTTTGGCGAAATTATCGCTGAAATTTTCGATTTCCCCCATTAGCGAGATAATCTCGCAAGAGAAAGTTGCCCATTTCTGCCAAAATCTCGAAATTTTCTCCAATTTCTTGAGATTTCGCTGTAGCAGAGAAATCCTTCCCCCCCTCATAAAAACGAAAGAAAACCCTAAAAATCAAATGCACCCCTTTTCTCCCACTGTGAGCATCCGAAACCTACCCAACTCTTCCCCAAAACCAATTTTGGAACCCATCTCAGTGATTTTGAAAACAAAAAACCATATGTGCATCTTGGATTTGAAGATCGGAATTCGATAGTCACACTGCCAATGCCCAATCTGATTTTCCCCCATCTGAAACCATTTTTCCCTCTTCGAAATCAATAATGGATGTTTTGAAATCCATTTTCGAAGACTCTAGCAAGATTTGGGTGCTTGAAATCGAAGGAAAGAGGAGCAGTTTTCGATTTAGGGGTTGACAGCGTTCTGTATCCTCATTTTTGCGACTTGGGTGTAGCAAATCGACTTCAAATCCTTCAATTTAGTGAATGGAGTTTACGAAATCAACAATGCATTGGATTCGAACTTGATTCAGAGGCAAAAAATTCAGATTCAGTGGCTGTGGGAGGCTCTGTTTATCGGCAATAGCTTTTTTGGGGAAGTTTTCCCCATTTTGGAGTTCAATTGCAACCTGATTCCATTCAAACCAGGTTCAAATTCAAACAAAAACTTATATGAGATGTACTCTGGAATTATTTTTTATTTTTTAAAATTTTTTGAGGGAAAATGCATATTTTATGTAAATTATTTGTATTTCTTATAATTTATTAGTGTTTTATTTCTTAGGATATTTATTATGTAAATTGAAATAAGTTGTAGATTGAGTATTCTATTTAAATAACTTTTTTATTTATAGGTTCAATATGTCATGCTCAAGTACTCGAAAAAGTAGTAAAACAACTAAGCCATAAGATATTACTTGGGAGCATGGGAAGCCAGTTGAAGGGTATCCGAATGGAGCATAATGAAATTATTGTCGTCAGCAAATGAAATCTGGGGGTGTTACAAGATTGAAGGAGCATTTAGATGGAGAGTACAAAAATGTTAGAAATTGCCTTAAGGTACTCTCAGATGTCAGAAAATTGATGAAGAGAGTTTTATTTCAAGGAATGAGCGTTTGAGACTTAAGAAAACAGCAAGAGCAAAATCTTTCAGAGAGATTATATGGATTTCCTACAACCGTGGATGTTTATGATAAGGAAGGTGGTGAGGAAGGGGATGGGGCTAATTTAAGAAGAGTTATGCATAGCTCTAGAATGAAGCAATGGGAAAGGGAGCAAATGATTAGACTCGAGAGGAGCAGGCCAACATTCCATGGGTCTGTTAGGGAAGCTGGTGGTGGTAGTGGGGCTAGTGCTGGTAGTGGAGTTGGTGGTAGTAGGGCCGGTGGTAGTGGGGTTGGTGGTAGTGGGGCTGGAGGGATCATGGGTTATTTTGGCTATGAAGATGACTGAGCCTAGATTATATGGGCAAGCCGGTGGAGTAAAAAGAAAATTAAACAGATGTTAAATAAGGAAAGAGACAGTGTTGCCCAGCTTGGGAAATTTTCATCCAACTTTTTTTTCTACAATGCAATTCCAGCTCATGCAGCAAATTCAGTTTTATTTAAAAACTTTGTAGCCATTGCCCAAAGAGAGAGAGAATGTAAAACCCCCCACGGGGAAGGAAATATATGAGAAATATTTAAAGGAAGAGGTAGCGGAAATAAATGATTGGATAAATGGTCAGAAATTCCATTGGGACACTTATGGGCTAACCATCATGTGTGATGGATGGACATGCCTAATGAGAATGTCCATAATTAATTTTATGGTGTATTGCAGAGGTGTATGAGTATTTATAAAGTTAGTAGATGCATCGGCTTATGTCAAGGATGCCAACTACATTGAGGGGGAGTTTGAAAAAATGATTGAATGGGTTGGTGTGGATCATGTGGTGCACATTGTTACTGAAAACGGATCTGCTTACAAAAGGGCTGGTAAAAACTAGAAGAAAGATTTTGTCCAATATTCTCTCTATTGGACACCTTGTGCCGCACACTGTATAGATTTGATGTTGGAGGATATTGGTCGTCGTCTCGCAGTGCAAAAAACAATTCAAAGAGCATGCACAGTGACCAAGTTTCTATACAACTATAGTTATGTTCTTTCTATGTTTCATAGAACATCTGGATATGATAAAGAAATTGTTCATCCTGGTGAAACAATATTTACTACAAATTACATTTCATTGGATAGCTTATACAAGGCTCGTTAAGCTTTCATCATGGCTTTCAATTCCGATGAGTGGCAGAATTCAAAATACATTAGGATGGAGGAGGGGAAGAAAGCACAAGATATTATCATGATAACTGTATTTTGGGATCGTGTGAGCTGGGTGTTGGGCATACTGGAACCCATCTATGGAGTATTAAGGATTGTAGACACCGAGACATATCCATCAATGGGTTCTATGTATGAATCCATTCATTTTATGATGCGAGCTATCAAAGAAAACAATCCTAAGAGAGTAGATTGGGTTCTGCATATTATAAAGACTCGTTGGGAGGGCATGTTAAGTCATCCCCTACATGCTACTGGTGAATATATGCTTTAATAAGTTCTAGTTTCATGGAAAATATGTACTCCTTTTTGTTTACATTAACTAAGTTTCTAATTTTTGCAGCTTATTATTTAAACCCGAAATATCATTATGAGCGGCATTTGGGTCAAGATGCCCAACTTGGCACCTTCGTTTTTAAGGTGTTTGAAAAGCTTTTTCCTAACAATCCCAATGCCAGGGATCTTGTTGGTGAGGTAACTGCATACAATGATCTAATACACTTGTATTATTTATAAAGATTGTTTATTAATAATTGCATTTTTACACTATTTACTTTCTTTAATGCTGCAATTGATGTACTTCCAAGATGCGAAGGGATTATTTGAGATGAATGTAGCAATCCAATCAAGAAGTAAAGCGATGCTATGTAAGTAGAGGATATTAAAATAATAAGATATTGTTTACTTTTTATTTTAGAAAATTAACAAGCCTAAATTTCTTTTCATAGGTGAATGGTGGAATTGTTATGAGACGGAGACCCCAAATTTGAGGCTGTTGGCATGTAGAATATTGAGTCAAACAGTATCTTCATCTCTATGTGAACATAATTGGAGTGTGTTCTCTTTAATCTACATGTGTAGAAGAAATAGTTTGGGTTATCAGAGGCTTCAAGATTTGGTGTTCTGCCATTGCAATATGAGGCTTTGGGAGAGATTGATTCGATCTGAAGAGTGCTCTTATGAAGACTCATTAGATTTGATGATGATAGGGCATTATGCTCTAGAGCAAGACAATGACAGAGAAGACCCATTGTATGAGTGGCTGCAGTCTAATGATTTAGATACTAGAGATGGAGGGTCAGAACCTAGTATTGCTAATTTAGCTCATGAGCAAGGAGCTAATGTTCGAAGAGTAGTGGAGGAGAGAACTCTAGTAGAAGACTTTGATCCATTGACAAAGTCTAAAAGCACTTCTCAATCACAAGATCCTTCAAATCAAACTCAGTTTAGATTGTTATCAAGAACAGAGTCTTCTTCAAGAACAAAGAGTGGAGGCGGTGGTGATAATGATGATAGTGGTGGTGATGATGGTGATGGTGGTATGTGTGGTACTTCAAGCAGCCAAAGGCCTCTTAGCCCATTCACTGGAGAAGCTAATTATCAACATGCTACACTGGATGATGATCACGGTGCACGGCCGGTTGTGAAATCTTATGTGAGATGGTACATAAGTAGAAAGAAAGTGACCTTTATGGAAGAAGATAACTTGGTGGATAGTATGACTGCAACTTCTATTGGTATGAATAATAGTGAGCAGGGGTCTAGTTGTGAGTTTATATCTTATGGCTATTATGTTGGGGATTATTCACAAGAATCTCAACAATCTTATGTTGGAGATTTTGAATATTATCCTCAACAGTCTTATGGCCAAATACCAGAAAATCCAGATAGTGGAACCAAAGCGCCTTCAGCTTCACTCCCAACGTGGCATGACTTACATCTGGGTGGTTTTTATGGTCGTTGGCCAGAAGCAATGTAGGAAGATCATGACAATGATGATGTTAACGAGCCTGCACGAGTTTCTTTTTGGTGTTGGGGTATGTGATAACATTTTTCATACTACATGCATATGTTTAAAAACTTTCTATGATCTAGATCTCCCATTTAGTAGTATTCCATCATAGATATTTACTTTATCTGCTTCTGCATCATTGATATGTTTCCTTTATATCATATATATTGATATTTAAAGTGATGTTTTTTATTCTAAATATGAATTCAGATTTATTATGATTTATTATGGAGTTTTCTAATTTTTCTAATTTTTTTTAATTTTTTTTATATTTTAGCGAAATAGTTTGGCGAAATTAGCAAAATTTTATCCAACATTAGCAAAATTTTCTCCTTTTCAGCTTAACGAAATTTTCGCTTTCAACGAAATGGCGAGCATTGACTTATACAAATTAAGATCAACTTTAATTTCACCAATTGTGGGAAAATCCTCTTCTAGAAAATTCACATTTCTAAAATCAATTTCAGTCATTCTTCCATTTGGATGTTTACCATACAACGTATCTTATAAAAACACATTTATAAGACCTAGGATAAAATTTTCCATGTTTATATGATGTGTTATGAATATACCTGGCACAACCCCATGGCCTTAGGTTATCCAGATTTAGTTATATACGATTCCACAACTCATATAGAGTGCTTGGAACCGATTTTGAAGGTACACAGTTCAAGACTTAAGTGGCTGTCATGAGCGCATCTCCTCAGAACTTAACTGGAAGATTAGCTTGCGTCATCATGGACCTAACCATGTTCAAAAGGGCATGATTCCTATGTTCTGCAACACCATTTTGTTGCGGAGTGTATGGAATCGTTAATTGCTGCTTGATCCATTTCATCTCACAATATTCTCTGAACTGATCAGATAGATGTTCTCTTCCCCTATTAGTTCGGAAAACCTTAAGGTGAGAGCTTTTTTGATTCTCAACTTCTGCAACAAAGCGTTTAAAGTACTCAAAAGCTTCAGAACGATGAGATAAGAGAAATGTATATCTATATCGTGAGAAATCATCAATGAACGTGATAAAGTAACATTCACCATTTTTAGATCTCACGTTCATTGGACCACAAATATCAGAATGAATCAAATCTAAAGGATTAAAACTTGCGTAGCCTTACCAAAAGGCTTTCTACAATGTTTTCCTACTATGAACGGTTCATAAAGAGGAAGTTCAACTTTGGAAAGTGAACTCAACAATCCATTTCTTGCTAAATGGACCATTCGATCCTAGCCAATGTGTCCTAGTCTAGCATGCCATTTTGCAGATTCAAAAATAACAGTAAAAGATGAATAATAAGTACAGATTATTGCATTTACTTTGCCAAAATATTTTGAGTTTAATTCCTAACAAAAAGAACTTATTATTCCTTGACAAAATAATGTTCCATCATAGTAAATAGACAAACCATTATTATCAAATAAGAAAGAATATCCAAAACTAATTAACTGTCTAACTGAAATTAGACTACATTAAATAGAAGGTGCATGAAGTACATCATGCAGGAGCAACGTGTGCCCATTACGCAGGTTAAGTTTATGTGAACCAACTTTAAGAACTTCTTCTTGCGCTCCATTCCCCATAGTGACATATCTTGTGCCCTTTGTAAGACGATAATAGTCTAAAAATCTAGCTCTATTAGTAACTATGTGCTTGGTTGCACCCGTATCTACAATCCAAGCAGAAGGAGAGTAAGTTACAAACACATATGAACAAACAAATATTAGACCACCAAGGTCAGGACATACCTTCTTTGATGCACCGCACTCATTAGCGAAGTGACCTTTCTCTCCACAGTTGTAGCACTTTAGTTTGAATTTATCCTTTCTGCCAGTGCGCTTGCTTTGGGCTTCTTTGATCATTTGCTTTTAGACATCAAACTCTCTTGCTTTCTTACATTCTTCCTTTTACGCTGGGGTCCACGACCCTTACGTTGTGAGGAAGATGAGGCAATCATCACAGTAGGGTAACTCGCCTAAATGCGCTCTACCTCCAGTTCCAAATGCCTGAAAATATCTACAACTATCTTGATACTCTCATTATGAGTGAGTATCAACTTAACCTGGGTCCACTTAGGATCAGGTAATGAACAAATGATTTGCAGAATTTGCTAAGTCGGTGAGAGTTTTACTCTAGTTGATGCAATCTTTCTTGCCATTTTAGATAGTTTAGCAATATGCTCAGTCATGGTATGTTTGGGGTTCAGTCTATACTGATTGTACTTTATCATTAAGATACGCAACCTAGATTCTGAAGTACCCCCAAAACGAATATGCAGCTGATCCCACATTTTCTTGGCAGTTGGAAAATTTTCAAATTTCCCGATCAAAATGTTGTGCATGCAAGCAAGCATCGAGAACCGAGCTGATTTGTTCTTTCTAACCCAGTTCTCATAGGCTTCCTTATTACGCCTATGTTGTGTTGTATTACCCTTTGTAGGGGGTTCCTTAACCTGGGTCAGATGACCAAGTAACTTCTAGTCATAGAGAAGGTACTGAACCTTCCTATGCTATATATCAAAGTTATTCCCATTCAATCTTTCACCTTTTACAAGATCAGTTAGTAAACTTTTTGTGGCCATCTACAAATATTGCAAAAAAAATAATAATTTAGCCTTAGTCTAATATTTCTTAAACACAACATTTTCATATAATTAAAGACTTTTAAATTCCTTTCTAAATCACAAAATCAAAAAATTTGCTAAGCTCATAAATCATCTCTTGTAATAAAGAAAGAAATCAAGCGTCTAAAACAAATGAGAATGTACCACATAATTATACACTTAGTATAATTAACAACTAATTCGATCTTATAAGTCACATTGACATACATGAAAAAAAATCAAGATTATCATCTAATCAACAAATAATCAGGATAATTATTAGTATGTAATTAAATAAATCATTCAACTAGTCAAACCACCTAAATTTAATTTAGGTTAACAATTTAATTTATTCATTAAATATTTTAATTGTATAGAATAAATATGCTCCTTTGATAATTGTTCACAAATAACTCATAATCTAGCCATATTTTTGGTAATCTGATCCAACCAGTGAATTCAGAACATCCAAAAACATTGAAAATGACTATTTAATCAACAAAATCTAACTCATAGAGACAGATCTCATTCATAACAATCTGCGCATGAACAGTGCTACGCATGAACAATATTCTTGGAATGGTGGCTTGAACAGTTTGTAACAGCGTATGAACAGTGATCTACAGTAAGCTACAATAGCCTACAGTAGGAGAATAATGTGCAAACAGTTTGTGAACAATACAATAAAGTGCATGTATAGTTTCAAATAGTGATTAAACAGTATTAAATAGTTAAATTCACTCAAATAAGATATCTACTTTTTGTGTTTTTCTTCTGCCACGATCAACCACCAAGACTGTCTGGCATTACTGCCTGCTGGTGTCAGACACGCACCACCGCCTCCCATTACCGGCATGTGCATCCGCCAGCACAGCCCAACATTTTTTGCCCGCTGGCTGTCTGTTCTAGATGGGTATATTTGCAGCGTTCATCCGGTTCTAGCCTATTCAACACAATCTGGGCAACATTGATCAGACGCAAATTTGATCTTTGTTTTCTGGTCGTCCCTCTACCACGATTAACACCAAGCTGATCAGAAACAGTGTTGCTTATGCATCAAATTTATTTGTTGGGAGATGGCCTTGTGTGGACTTATGAGATGATGAATGAAAAAATTATTATATAATAATTATCTAATTATGCATTCATCATCTTCATGCAGTGTATGAATAATAATATGATGTACTAATCAATAAATTATCAACTAATCAATAGATGACTCACGATTTAAAACTAATTTAAATCAATAGTGAAAACAAATTTCATGATTTTCTATAATGAAGAAAGATATTTAAAACGGATTTAAATCTTGGTGAATCACATACATATACCTGCTCTGATACTAATGAAGGAAATAATATAATTAATCAACATATGATATTCAAGGATTTTAAATATAAGACTTACCTCTTGTGGTTGATGTGATTACAACCAAAATTGATCTACAGAAGACTTACTTAGATGAAGTGCAGGCTACCAAAGTTTACAACAGAAAACACGTTCAAAATCCCAAGGACGATGATGAAGATCCTCGAAAACTCTGATTGGAACTTAGAGAGTGCTCTAACTTTTTGGGGAAGAGGAGGAGTGGCTTAGATGTGCTAGGGTTTTTCTTTCATTCATCTCTTTGTAGCAAAAGGGGCTTCCCTTTTTATAAAGAACTTATCTTTAATATCCTAAACTAATCAGGTAACCACTCTCATAAAAGCAACCTACGTATTTTGTCCCAACTTGTGGTGTGGACACACACAGTTTTTAATACCGTGCAACAGAGCTAAAGCCTGTCATCAAATTTCTCATATTCCATCAACAACATCAATCCTCTGCTCACATGAAAAATAGAAAATTGATTTCCCGTCTGCCATTGCTAGAGACCTGCGTACTGTAGTATAGCTGTAATAAGGATTATCTTCACTGCATGCTAATCCCTCAAGCGGTTGTGATCTCTTGTTGCCATATCTGGATACACTGATGGTTTTTGTTTTTAGATCCTACGAAAATACAATACATGTAGCCTGTTACTGTAGAAAAAGAAGGTGGCCCATAGAAAATGTGGTTGCTTGTAAGGAAAAGGAGAGGTTTTATCCTTCGAGTCAAACTCTCCTCACATTTAATGATGATATAGTAGGATCTTGTTGTTTACACCATTGAATGCCAGATCCAGTGACTCTAGTGCAACTGACCTGAAACCACCTTTTAAGTTGGTCATCTTCTTTATTTTTAAGTATGATTAAGCACTGAGGTTTGGTATTCTTCCATCAATTTTACATCACTATCCTTTGTAAATTGGGCAACCCTATATAGCTAGAACTCATTTGGAAGTTTTTTCTACTTCGGCAAGGCTATAATGTCAGAAATTCATCAATTATTCATCAATTCACCTGCATGATGCGAGTGAAGCAAGACAGGCAAGACGATCTTATATTGGATCGCTGGATGTATGCAAGGAAGGATTGTGAGACAACTCTTGTGCGGGATCATGGATGTAAGTTGCATCCTAGATGCAAATCACATGAAGCATGCGGAACATATTAGTAATGATCGTTGTAGATCAAGTGGGATCGACGCATTGATGCATTGAGGACCTTACTGGGTGGATGCAGCAATGCTGTGCCAAGTGAGCTTGGTATGAGCGATGGACAAGGAGGACTGCCAATTAGATGGGACAATGTAATGGATGGCTTCCTAGGTTTCTGCATGACATGGAATGATGTGACGGTGACATGACGATGACATGGACTACTACAGCACGTGTGGTGCACATGTGGCAAGGGTTTGGACAAATCTTTGGTGGTTAAGGCCACTCCCTTAAGAAGGAGAGAACTTAGCCCACCTCTCCCATGGAGAGAGGGAGAGAGGGACATGTGTCCTTGGAGGGCGCATGACACCTTTAGATGTAGGACATGTGTGGAATTTGTGTCACTACATGAGTGAATTAGGGACATGTGGCTTAACGGTGAGCTAACATGCGACCTAGTTGGTTAGTATTGTGCACTATATGAACCCATTGGCATTCCTTTGTAAAAGGTTAGAACCTGAGTTGCAGTACAAGTCTCATGATGAAGGGTCATGGGCAAGCTTTGTACAGTGTGCTTGTGGTATTGCTTCCTTAATGATAAGGTTAGGGAGCTTTGGTTTTCTGAAAGTTGCTTTACTTCCAGTTCCTTCTTTGTTTCTTTTGGATTGATTCTTGCATTTTTGTGCTCCATCTCCTGAGGTTAGGCTGTTAAGGTGTTGAATCCTTTGGCCAGTCTCGCGGTTCTATGTGATAGAGAATTTGTACCCGTGACACTATGCTACCATACATCATTGGGAACGAAGATTTCTAGTGGGTTCAAACCCACCACTATCATTGTTGCGGGGCTGAATAGGGACGAATATGGTGGCCCCTTTTTAGTTTTTTGGGCTTGTTACTAGCTAGTCCCTTGATTTTTGGATTTATAACTAAATCCTCGGACTGACATCAAGTCTTGTGAATTCAGAAATTTTTGCAAACTGATAATTGGATGGTTGGAATTTTTGCAGGTAGCCCTTGATTCTTTCAACTTTTGCAAAAAGCCTCCAATTTCTGAAAATTCACAATATAGTCATTGATTTTATTGAAATTTACGGAACAATCAACCTTTTAAAAATTGCTGAAAAGCCCTCCAAAATTCTCGGAAACTATAGTCTACTATAGAGAGTTTCTTTGGACTTCTAAACAGGTGCACTTTTTTCCTAAATTTCAGATTTATTGTGAATCACTGTAATGACTTAAAGTTTAATTATTTAATTATGATTTTTACATATTATTGACATTTTTTGCATCATATTTCTTTCCTATTCTACTCTATTCTAAAAGATCTTGGTAAACATTGTTGATCTTGGTATATCACTCCTCTCTATCTGTCTTTTTTGTAGACGTGTCCTTAAATAACCTAAGTAGTAGGATTTTAGTAAACTCCTTCACGAACTGCAATGTCTCTACGCATAGGGATTCTCTTCTAATAATAACTCAACCTTTCCACATGGAAAGATAGCTTCAATGCGTAAAAATATGAGTTTCAAAATAAACTGAGTTGCTACATGTTTTGGTTTCCAAAGATAACTTTTGAAAATTCCAACACCCTTAAGCTTAGAAATCAGCTTTTGAATGTAACTCCACAATTGCACGTTTCAGATTGCTACAAATCTAAAGAAATTAGCTTCAAAATATAACTCAATTAGCTGTAAATCCTGGATATTGTGGTACCAACCTCTAAAACCACATTAATCTACATCGTTGATTGAAATTGCCTCTTGAACTTTTGAAGCTTGATTTCTGCCTTTGAACGCTCCTTTGAAAGCCTTTAGAGGTGTTGAACATTCTTTTGAATTCTAAACTTTAGATTTCAGCATTTTTCTTCTGTTGCTCAGCTTCAGCACGTCTGAAGCTCGAGCTAAAGAGTTTTGCTTCTGTTTCCTAAGGCCTGAAGTGTTTCTTAGCACCATCTGAAGCTTACTTTAGCATGTTTGAATTTATTGTTTTAGCATGTCTGAAGTTCTGGAGCAGTTTCAATGTTTTGACCATAACTTTCTTGTTCGAACTTGGAATCTTGTGATTCTTAGTTTGTTGGATAGATAATTCGAAGGGTTACAACTTTCATGTTGATCACTTTTTCTGAATCAGCTTCCTTCCGTGGCATGACTTGCTTCAAAGTGATGCCTTTTTTTAACGTCTGAAGTTATTATTTCAGCACATGTGAAGTTCTGGAGGCAACTGCAGTGTTTTGGCCAAAATTTTCTCATTTGAACTCAGAATCATGTGATTCTTTGTGAGTTGGAAAGCTAAGAACAAAGGGCTACAATTTTTATGTTGAACACTTTTTCCAAATCAATCTGCATCTATCCCCAAAATTGCTTCAAACATTGTGCCTTTGTCATTCCTAGGGTTACTAAAGTTGTTAATTCAAATGCCATCATGATCTATGGAGATATCCTGCAACATGACAGATGTTGCATTTGATGAGGGCAACGCTCCACAACGTCATGTTGAGATCTAGAAACAAGATGGTCCGAGGCAAAGGTAAGGCTCCTGTGCAAGAAGAGCCTAGTGGTCAGAGTTTCTTGTTCCCCAATACAGGAAAGAGAAGCTCCAAAGCCCTTTGATAAGACGAAGTATGACATTGTTGCTTATTTGCGGGACATTCCTGCAAAACCGAGCATATATGATGATGCACTACAGTTCTTCAAGGAGTTCTAGCAAGCATTTATCAGAGTATTAGTGGATGAGTCCCTAAAAGACTTGTACTTGGTAGAGGTAGTTGCGATGGTTGAACACAACTAGACAATCAAATTTACCGATGATGATTTGTGACTTGAAATATTAGAGAGTAGAACCATCCGCTATTTGTAAGTTGTAATTTATTAAGAGAAAATATTAATCACATATTGTTAGATCAAGATCTACAGTAAATATTCTCCCTCTGAAAGTGTTGAAGTGGATTAGGATGTGTTCTTCTGTACTCAAAAGTATGACCCTTGTGATTCAAAGTTTTAACTAAGAAAGTTAAAGGACCATAGGAAATATCCCCTTGAATTTAGACATTTAAGGGTTCTTTATAAAGGTTAATTGTCATTTCATGAATGCACTAACACCTTATAACTTGTTGCTTTGAAGGCCATGGTTGCATCATTACCAAGTTGTAGCATTCATAGGACATCAATGCTTCAAGCTCTACCAAGATAAAGCTATGAGGTGCATATTGGCTGATATTAGACCATTCATGATATCAGAGGCCTTACTATCGAGAGGCACAGTATTATGAATTAGTGCCGAAAGAATCGAAGTAGCCAAAAGGGTTGACCAAGCCGACTGTGAATAGAAAACAAGAATCTTTCATTGCTAAGAGACAAGGGTTTGCGTCAGAAGGGTCCTAATCACAGGCCACACCACCACGTGCGGTTCCCTTCTAAGCAACTTCGCTAGAAGTGATTACTCGCTTTGAAATTGAGAAAGGAATGTTGTGACAAGACATGATGAAATTCATTCAGATTGTTAGATGCCTTCATAAACACATTGTTGGACGTTGCCTGTGCATCATTTTTTGGCTTAATAGTCTCATTTTTTATATAGTGGTGTATGATCTTTCTTCCTACTTTGAATCAGACTGTTGGGTGATTGATAATCCAATGATAATGACAGTACAGTGGACAATTAACCTTGTTGGTTTTTCCCGAGAACAAAGGCTCTGGTTGCCAGATGGAGCTTAATTAAATGAGCTCCAATAGATTTGGTACCACTTCATCATCTAAATACTGGTATTTCAGCTTGACAGTTTCTTTTTTCTTTTTCTATCTCTCTTTACCAATGTCTTTGGCTTCAATGGGGATGACAGAAGTGTTTCGCTTCCTCTTTTTGTTCTTTTTTGGTTTGAAGGTACTTTCCTTCTATTCTTTATCTTTGCCTTTATATTTTTGACTAAGAAGATGCTCTTTACAATATGCCTCATTGGCCAATGATTTGAATGTGATTACTTGTACGTTCACTATGACAGGGAGGTCCATTCTTATGTTGTTTCAGCAAATGGATCTTCTGTTCTTTCGTCAGTGGTGAGTCGCATTTGTCTCTCTTTGCCAGCTGTAAATGAATGCTTCCATGGGTTCATCCTTTTCCTGTTTCATGATAGAGAGGTTTAGTATGACATATTTCGTGATCATGAAGAATTTGTATAAAGCATTGGAGCTTGCATATTGCTCTAAGTCTTGATGGATCCTGCTAGTAATGTTAGATACCATTGGAACAAAGGTCTCATGAAGCATGAGCCGAATAACCTTCAACAAAGATTGTAATAAACAACATAATTTCTCATATTCAAGTTAAATAAACAACATAATTTCTCATATTCAAGCTAAAGAAGGCCAGATGCAGTTGAGGATCACTAGATTTGTCAAACATGCGGAATTCCATCATTTGGAAGTGTAGCGAAATGGTTCATTCTCGATTTTTATTTGGTAATGCAGATGGTATATACTTGGCACTTGGGCGTGCAAGTTTATAGACCTTTGCACCATTCACTCATTTATCATTTCATTAAAATTCATTACCAGGCCAAAGTTCACTTTATATGGTTGCGCTTACATGTTTACAC
>JAYJMB010061823.1:0-16164 GCA_036873735.1 Pouteria campechiana | reverse complement strand
GAGTAATTGAGAGAGCTGAGCTAAACCTAGTTAACCTAGCCCACTTTTCTTAAGTTTCTCATGAGAAATGTGAGAAAACTTAGGTTACAAGGTTACTTATTTTCTTTTGGTCTTTTTTACGTCTAAACACAATGGAGATCACTTGATTATGAGTCCTTTTGGGATATACAAATTGGGTCACAAACCACCTACTGTCTCTATGGTTTCTTACAATTTAAATAATAAAAATCACTCATTCGGGATAAACTAATTGGATCAAAATACCATTCTTTATGTTAATCCAATGTTTAGTAACCTAGTCTAGAACTGTGTCATTCTCTTCGTCTATTGGCTTGAGGTAATCTCCTAAATATCTAGCTATCGTAATGTGCTCGGCGATCCCAAAGACAACATACATCTATTTGAGAGAGAGAGAGTGCTTTATTTTTGGGTTTTTAAATGTATTATACTTTCCTTTTAATCAAAGATTTTCTTCCATTATGGAGATGCAATTAGAACAACTTGTGGTTTAAAATATGAATATGCAATCTTCTGATGTATACATACAAGCGTAATTAATTGAGGATATCAATAAAATATAAAAATTATTTGTTTGATTCATTCCATCAAATGATAAATCTCTATTTATTCCATTTTTTATGTTTCTCTTTTTGTACTTATTACAAAAATGGTGAACATGACATGAAACATTCCACCATTCATCTTTAAGGAAAAGTAATGTCAATGCATTTTAGAGACCTTATTTTTCATGGAACCGACTAAGCTCTTCTTTTGCTTTTTTACAAATCTTCAACCATTTCCACATTCACTCTCCTTTCCAAAACTCAATCCTAATGGAGTTAACATTCGCATTCAGATTCTTGCCTAGTGGAAGTTTTGCTATCAACACCTCCCAAAACTTTGATAAGAGTGTTCCTCACTCCTTTACTATGCTACCGACATAGCGAGGTTGAGAAGAAATACAAGAAGAATAGGAGGCGGAGAAGAAAGGCTGTTTCTCCTCATGCTTCTTAAATCATTGGAGATGAACCTATCTTCCACACTACTCCAAACTCTTTCAAGATTGGGAGTGCTTGGGATTTTGCTCCCATAAAGTAAAAGAAGGTCATAACTCTCAACCTCCTGAAAGTCATAAAGGGGAGGCAAGCAGGAGCTCTCTTCAATTATGAGTCTGTTGATCACTCCAAGAGGCATGCACTGAGCAAGGCTTCCAAGGGTTGTGATCAGCTTGGTAGAAAGAATGGGAAGACGATGAAGAAAGGAAAGTTAAAGAAAAGGTCAACTCGTAGATTAACCATTTAGGAAAAGAAGAAAGGTTAAAAGCTACCTTCCTGAAAGCACACCGCAACAAGGAAGAAACCATCTCCATCCTAAGATGAATACTTGAGAAATAATATGTTTGATGTATTGAAAAATCTCTCTTACTCTCAAAGAAAGAAAATTAATATGATAGGCACCCTTTAGATGCCAAGAAAGGCATTGAAGGTAGAAAAAAGAGAAAGAAGGGTTGACTCTGGCATCCCTAAGAAAACAAACTAGAAGAGGAGAAGGATGCAACCTGTCAGTGTGTATACCACTTCAGCTGATAAGGACTCTTCCTCAATACCGCCAAGCCTACCTTATTTGAGAATGGTTATGAGGTCAATGGTTAGATCTATGGTGCCTTCCCCAATGTTCCATCCTTTATTTCGGGAAGTTGGGAGAGAAGATCAGGTATCTACATCTCCCGGCAATTGATGCACAGACACTAAACTTTTCTTGTAGTCACATCATATATGATGGGGAAAAATGCAGCTCTTACTTCCATAGAAGAAGTAATGAAATGATTAGAACAACTTGAGAGTGAAAATTAGCATTAAGGGAATTATATGCACAATAGAATGTTGGCCAGACCTCTAATCCTAGCCAACCATCCAATGTTACGCATCCTCTCAACTTTCCATCTAAGGAAATGGTCATGCCGCCATGATCGTTCTTCTTTAACCCGTCAAGGGAAAACCCCATAGGGGCAGAAGTTCACCACTCGCTTCCTCGATTGCCTGGCCTTGTCAACCGCCTAACACTAATGTTCATGCACAACCATTTGGTGCAAATGTTCAACCATAACAGTTCAGTGCAAATGTGCACACGCAGCCATATCAGATGAACCTAGATCTAATGACACACTTCAATGAGATGATGAATGATTGGATGACTCAAAGGCAAATAAACTTACCTTCTCAAGTGCCAAATATATATATCATCGACTTTATCTGCCAGAGATCGAGAATGAGTCATTCCCACCAAGTTTCCAAATTACAGACTTTCACATGTTCGATGGAATGGATAATCCTCAACACCATCTCGCCCTCTTTAATCTTCAAATGGGGAACTATGTTGTCTATAACAATCTTTGCTTAAGATTGTTTGGCTCATCGCTTAAAGGATTTGCATTCTAATAGTACTTGACACTACCAGAAGGGTTAGTTAAGACCTAAAATGATATGCAAAACTTACTTCTAGCAAGGTTCTTTATGATTGTAACACTTGAGGTGTTAAAAAGTGAGTAACTTTTGTTTAAATTTTCTTAAATGATTAAATTGGAATGACATGTACTTGAGTGTATTAAGTGTGTAGAGATTCATGTGAAATGTTAAGTATGTGGTGATTTAATGAAATTGTTTGAATTATTTGAAGGAATTAATAATGACATTTTTATATGAAAATATCATGGAAAAAGTTAAGGAGAACAAAGAATTAAATAAAGAAGAAATGACATTGAAAACATAGGAAAAAAATACAAAACTGGGGAGCAAAATAGGCCAACAGAGCTGGCACTGGTGGCGTTAGAATGTAAAGGGGCATAGGCAGTGGCAAAGATTCGAGTGCCATGGCACTGGTCAGTGATCTAAGTCGGTTAGCCTACTTTTTTTTTGATGTTTTTCCATTCCATTTTCTCTCATGCATTCTATTTCTTTCTCTCATCACGCCCTAGCCCCATTTGACCTAAATTTTTGTCATTTAGACTTGGAAATAAGAGAGTTTAGAGAGATAATCATTCAAGCATGCTCATAAAGATAGATTTTTGCCATTTGATTGGTGAAAGAAGATGAAATTACAAGTTTTCTGGAATCTATGACGAGTTCTTAAAGATTCGGAGTCGGATTCATGTGCTAGGGATGAAACCACATATGGATTTGAGGTAAGTTCATTTATTTTCACTTGATTTGATATTTTTGTCTTATCAGGGTTCCAACCTATTCGTGAACAGTAGCTTTTGGGAAAGATGATAGTGTTTCATTGTTAAAATCATGAAAAAATGGTTTATTCGTGCTTAATGATGTTTTGAAACTTAATTATGCATAAGAATTAATGATTTTGTTAAGCTAGGGTTTCATGCTAACTATGAACAGTGATGTTGGGAGAATTTTTTGAATTTTAATTTAGTGATTATGGAGTTTTGGGATGATATAAAAATGAAAAAGTTAGCTTGTACCATGGCTTAAGTAATGGTTAAAAATAGGCTTTGATGTATAAGCGACCAAGCAGTTAATTGAGTAAGCTAATGGCTTAATTAGCCTATTTTCTTGATTAATTACATGTTGATTGTGTTACGTGATGAGTATGTATTATTAAAAATATAACTCTTTGAGAAACTATGCTAGAAACTTATGAAATAAGTCATGTTTATAAGTCATTTGATGAAATGTTTTCATAAACAATTGTATCAGATTGATTAATCTTCCTACAATTGGTAATTAACTATGACTGAAATACTTTTAACATGGTGTATGTAATGTATGGACTGGATGACTCTGTGGTTAATGTTAGAATACAATTATGCACTTGAAAAACACATGGAACTATCAATGATATGTGAGTTGAAGATTATAATTGAAAATCGTAATTCAGTTTAATTAGGAACAACTTTAAGTGGCCTTTGTAGGTAAATTGAGTTATTATATATATAGGATTACTGAAGCATTAAAAGGAATGGGAAGTCATGGAGCTTAAAGAGTTAAAAGAACTTGAAGACTCATGAGGTAAGTATGCGCTTGTTTTATTAGATGTATGGATAGGATCATGAATGTCCCATTTGTTAGTATGTTCTTATATGATATGTTTGATTATAAAATGAATTCTTTCTATATTTAAGTTATATATCTGATCGATTGGATTATGTAATGTATATTGGTTAGGTACAGCTAGTATCCCATTATTATAAAGTTGATAAGCACTTGGATTTGTGAATGTATAACTTGTTGGGGGATAGTAACTATCTCCTGGTTCTCCCTATTATTGTTATACATGCATGTGTTATTTATGAGGATAGTGAGTATCCCAGAAATGGTTGATTGTTAGTTAATTATGTTGGCATTTATAATGATGATTTGTAAAAATGATATTATGATTTGTAGAAAAGATAAAGCTGAATATGTATGAATAAAGTTATATTGGTATGAGTGAATGCACATGACTAAGATTGAATTGATAATATGAATGAGAATCTTATGAGTATTAATTATGATTGTATTGTTTGGAAATTTGTATACTGGTCTTGAACATGCTATTTGATTAGTTATTACTTTTGAATCATGCCTACTTACGGAGTTCATGTGAATTCATGCCTTCTTATTTATATTTTAGCTGGCAGGTCAGGTAAAGAATCTTATCCAAGGGTTAGGACTATTAAGCAAGATTGAAGATGTTTTCATTATGGTATAATGATTGTAATTGTAAACTCCATTATGTATTTGTATGTCCATACTTAAAGATTTCAATTTATGTGAAATAGATGTAATGACATGTCATAGTAAAGGATTTGTCATAGAATGATATCTTAGTTATAAGATTGTAAATGGTTATGTATGATTCTCCTGAGTTAAATTGCCATCATGATCATTACCAGTCCTAGGAAGTTGTTAGTATGGGTAAGTTTGATGAGTGAATTTTATTTACTTATATTTTATATTTTCAAGCTTAATTCCGTGCAATCTTGATCAGTTCTATGTCAATTTTACATACTTTTGTTATGTGTTTAGGTTAGTGAAAGAGTGGAGAAAAGGAGAAAAAACAAGCAAATATAGAGCAATAGAGTAGTAAAGGAAGGCAAACACAGCAGCAAGGAGGCAGAGCTGAAGATGCAAGGGAGCAAAAGTGGATAGCATGGTAGCGCCGCTGGCGCCAGCGGTTGATCAAACTATAGATTTTATATTTTTTTAATTATGCAAAATTGCTACATTTTTAAGCCCTATTTTTAGTATTTTTGGAGGGCTTTTTTAGAGGGAGTCTAGGGTTTTCTTGGAGGCTACTCTGAGGAGATTTTGGAGAAAAAAGAAGGAGGATTAAAGAAGAGCAAAGGCAATTCAAGAAGACTAATTACAGTATGATGTTCATCATAAAGGGTGTATCTTTTATTTTCTTCATGAACTAATTTCTTCTTTCTAGGGTGAAGATGTAGCCCTTGTTATTCAAATTATTGATTATTTAATACAAGTTTGTGTTTTTATTTATGAATTTTATTTCAATAATTTGATTTGTGTGATTGCTTGATTGCCAGTTTCATAAATCTTATTGATTGTTTATGCATAGTTAAGGTGCACACTTAACGCACTACCATGAGCTTCCTTGAATGAGAAAAGTAGAAGGTTAAGGCGCACACCTAATGCATAACCATTCTAATTGGTTGATAGTTCTTGATAGTAATGAGTTTTCACCTCAATTATGTTATACACTATAGGTAATTGGAACGAGTGAAAGCGCTTGATTTAAACCCGCACACTAAATGATAATAATCATATCATAGAAAGAACGAACCCAAGCAATCATTGAATCCAATATCCAAATAGCAAGAGGAGTCATTAAGTGGTGAAATTTGAACCCTAAACCTTTGCCACTTGCAATCTAACCTATATCATTCTGTAGCTCTAGATTTTTGATTATCTTTTAGTTTATTATTCTTATTAGTTTAAACAAACAATCCATCATTTTAAAGTTAGTGTTAGGTCATAATTTAATTTAATTAAATCAATTGACTGTTCTCTATGGGATTGACACTTGGTCATATACACTATACTGCTATACACTCGTACACTTGTAAGGTATTATAATTTGAATCTTCAAAGTTTGTAGATAATGTTATTATTTTATGATTATAAATTATATGTTAGAAATTATGGATATTGAATTAATGGTTTAAATTGAATTTGATAGGATTAATGCCAGGTTTAAATTCATATAATTTAGGATAGACTGTAGTAAAATTTTGTTAGAATACCCCCTTAGAAATAGGAAATTATAGGAGAATAAGGGAGTAGTAGCGTTCTGCATAGGCCCCACTTGGGAATAATTTACAAGATGGTCCAAACGCATAGGGTGGGGGTGTGGGGCATTACAATGACTAAGAGGATGTCACATTGGTAGATCTCTCCCTCATGAAGCAAAGAGATAACTAACCGGTAGAAGAATTCATCTCCCGCTAGTAGAGAGAAGCTAACAAATGTGGGGTGACCTTAACAGAGGAATAAAGAGTCTATTTATGCTATAATGACATCAAGGTCGACCTTGTAATTCTAGTGAACGAGCTGATAACTACCTTCTGGGTGCTGGCCAATGAGGCAAGTTGAAAGGAACGCCTCCTTTTCCTCATTAAAAAAATTCAAGGCTAGGGATGACAAACATAATAAAAGCCCAAGAAGAAAGAACTAGAAAAAGGTAAACCGAGCATCTATGTTAACACCACTAAAATAAAAACTAAACCGAGCATCTATGTTAACACCACTAAAATAAAAACTAGTGGTAGCAACAAACAACCAAAGAAAAGGGAGATCCCAGAGTTGAAGTATTAGTACTTTGATGAGGAGGTGGTACCAATTCTTTTGGGGCTCATCCAATCAGGCAATATAAAGCTTTTGGAACCATTATTCCTAGTGGAAGTAGATAAGGTGAACCATCTGTTATACTATTATTACCATCAAGGTGTTAATCACTTGATGGTCAAATACAAAGTGGTAAGGAGGATCATCAACCACTGCATGAAGAGTGAAATCATTATGCCAAAGAAATACACAAAAGTAACATCTAACAATATATCAATGAAAGACATTCCTAATCTGGCTATTTTGGAATAAGAATTTATTTGCCAATTCCCTAAAACCTCTAGTCGAGAGGTGCAAAGGTAAGTCAGGGTTGATGAAGAAGGTTGGGATCTTATTTATTTGAAAGAAATCCTCGAAGTCCTGTTACTGAAATGCAAGGGACGGAATCATCAGATCAAATATAAAAAGCATAGGGAAAGGGAGGAGTGTCTGAAGGATTTGTTCTCATATCTTGAAAGTATACATTAATGAGCATTATAGTTTTAGCCATACATCATTGGGGATTACCTCCAGCCTAAGAGACTTAAATCTTTTTATAGGAAAATGGTGGTGAGAAAGAAGAGAAGAACCCAACTGATCAAGGATGCCCAGAGCTCTATGCTTGGGGACAATCACCATTGCTTCGTTAATTGCAGACGAAGTAAGGGAGGGATTTTGGGATAACTTATCAAACCTGGGAACTAGGAGTAAACCAAACCTTGATGAAGATAATTTGTTTGAATATCCAGTAGTGGCATCTTACTATCACATTGGCGAAGGCAAGGCCTCCATAAGCCAGTTAAATAAGAAGCGATACTGTTCTTATAGAAGGCGTAATTGCCAGAGAGAGCATCGATATCAAGGATTCACTTTATTTAATGTTGATGATTCGCCAGTCATGCATCTCCTTCGCTATGCTGATGAATGCTGCGGAGAAAATCCAAATCTCAAAAAAATACATCAAAATTTCAAAAATTCACTTTCCCTGAAAGTGAAGAACAACTGGTTTCGAATATCAGTAGTTTAGAGCGCTAAAGGATGGATCTCTTTACAAGATATGTTCCTATTATGCTTTCTTTCCAAAAGGAAGGAAGAAATTAGGTAATATCTTATTAATTGGGATAAGCATTTCAGCGAGAAGACAACCAATTATATCCATAAATGGAGGGAAGCAGCTTGGAGTAATCCATAATCACTCGATCGCCCGAAGGCAGAAGAAGTTCATCTTTGTCTAGCAAGGAAAGCCTATTTTTATCACCGAATGCCATCTAACTTCATAGAGGCACACAATTAGGCTAAAAAGAAGAAAATGAATACAATGGATGACCCTCCGAAGGAGCAAGTGTTCATAGAATCGCATGTTATGAGAATCCTTGAATACTTACAACGTATGAAGGCCCTTATTTTAATGGCAGTCCCGAAAACCAAGAAAGTTCGTTACTTAGGGTGGCCTATGATGAAATTATTCAAAGAAGGCTATAAGGCCACAATTGGACGCTAGTTCCAGTATCAATCCCTGGTGTGAATGATATCCCAGAATGAGGCATATACAATTAGGAGCTTCCCATTCTCGCTCGCTGGTAATAGTTATGCTCTAAAATGGATCACAACATTATCAGCTGAATCATTCAGATCATGGGAGGTATTGGTTGAAGCATTCATACACAGATTCCATGACTATGCTTTCCAGTTTTCTAAGAGATAAGTGCGAATTTGTTCTTTTGAAGGGAATGTCTTTATGATTTCGCTTTAAGATGGTGCAATATTTTCTTTTATTATCCCATGTTGCGCGAAGAGGGCTACATAGTATGGAAATGCATCATCGCATTGGGGAATGCTTTTCTATTAGCAAAAGAAGTCCCCACTTCATTCCCCAGATTGCTCAAGTTACTGATCCAAAAGCCATTAGAACTTATGGAGGTATCTTGCAATATGACTAACATTATACTGGATAAAGACAATGTTCCACAAGAAGTGTCTGAATTACTTGAAACAATGGCCATGTTATGATATGGGAAGAATACAACTCAGGATAAAAGAAAGGTGCCAATGTAAGAAGAGCCAGTGCCTGGAGTTCTTTATCTTTTTATTGAAGAAAGGGAAGCTCCTGAGCTCATAAACAAGCTAGAATATGATGTTGTTGTTCACTTTGGAAGTACAAAGCATAATCATTTATTGTTTGTAAGTGGTGACCTAGTGGGAGAAAGGATTAGCTGCATTATGGGGACCATCACCTTGAGTCTTGACATTCAAGGGTTTCTTAAAAAGGTTAACTGTAATGTTATTAATGCACCAACGTCCTATAAACTGTTGCTCGATAGGCCATGATTGCATCGATACCAAGTTGTGGTATCCACGACGCACTAATGCTTTAAGTTCTACCAGGATGGTATAATGAGATGCACATCAGTTGATGTACGGCCATTCATAATTTTAGAGGCATTCTTCTCAGAAGCCCAATATTATGAGCTAGCATAGAATAAGCTAGAGCAGCCAAAAAAATCGGCCAAGCCAACTACGGGTAGAAGACAACAATCATTTGTTGCCAAGAGACAAGGGTCCACATCACAAGGACCCTCATCACAGGTTGTACTTCTATAGGCAATCTCATTCTTAGTGGTTATACCATTAATGTCTTTGTGCTTTGAGATCGCGATAAGCATCTCACAGAAAGACAAGTTGAAACTCATGAAAGAGCTAAAAGTACTCAAAGTAGATGATGATGATGATAAAGATTAGCCATCGGTTTAACTGTTGCAACATTCTGTTACTCCTACTCTAGCACCATCTCCATTGACTTAGAACGTGTTCAAATGAAGGCCAATTGCAAAATTTTCAACCCCACAATCTTTTGCCTTCTAGGCTGGGACATCAAAACCAAGGCCATCTAGAAGAGGGAGTGGAAGAGGATCGGCCAGACCATCAATAGGCAGGGGTAGGCCATACCCCCACCCATCGAATTTTATAAGAATCAAGTTGAAAACTCCTTGCGAGCTTATATGCCATCACAACCAGCATCGATTTAGAACATCAGATTCCAAATCAATGCTCTAGATTTAAAGAGAATAACAACTACTCTTCCAACATTGTCACTTTCAGTGCCAAGCTACTCTCAAGTAGTCTCAAAACCAACACAGTCATTGCATTTCGAGATTAACACTAGGAACCCCAGTCAAGAAAAATAAGAGACATCCTCCAATCTTAGCACCAAAAGCAGTATATGGGAATCAAAGGAGAAAAATTATAATCTATGTTGGTTGCGCAATGTCATTCTTCTGATCTTCTGCCCAAGAAATTTTTATCTACCAAAATTTTTTAAAAAGTAAGGGATTCAAAAGGATGATTGACCTCCTCGACGTTTATCCTAATAAACCCTATATGTCAATAATTGGTCTGCTTATTCCAGTTCAGATCGAAAGAAAGCTCAAGGGACTCCGATATCTAGGAGATCAGATAAGTCTTAGTGCAGACGATGATATTGACATGGATAGTGATGAGGAGTATATCTTAGATTACTCTTATGTGAGTATTAGGTCGACTATCAGTCCCACCATGTGGGATTGTTAGTAAGCTCCTACTAAGTTTCGAGATGTCAAAGATGTTGTCCGCCTTACAACAATTGCACATGTTACATGGTTTCTACCTCTTACAATGCATTAACAGAAGAGGAAGAATCTAATTCCAATGACAAAGAATCATAAACAAATTTAAAGGGACCTAATGGTATAGATGACAAAGAAGTTATTGATGACCCATCAATTCTCAAATTAGAATAAGAAATGGCAAGTCAGACTCATGACAATAATATGCATGAATCTGATTATGAACCAAACCCTGACATTAAAAGAAAGAAGAAGACAAGGACTTTGATTCTTCCTTAGAAGAAATAGCCTATGGCACAGCCCCACCAAGATTAGAACATGGTGGAATAGAATTGGTGATCATGCATTTAATGTTGCAAGACTATGCCATAATTGGTGATCAAGCCTGTCTCCATATTATGGTAAAATTGGAAGTTTGAATATTTGTAAAGAGTGGAAAAATGAATTCATTGATGTATTTCCCTTCTCCGTCCAAGCTATAGTGATTGCAAAAGTTAAATGGAACAATCATTGGAAACCAGACAGTTCATTTCTTTTGGGGTCGTAATCCTGCAAACAAGTAGATAACATTGTCAATCTTACATGAGCCAACTTGGATGCTTGCTTTTATTTTTGTATGATATCTATACCTTTCATATTATATTTTTGAATTTGTGTATTTTTTATTTTTTGTTATGGCAGCCAAGGGCAGATCCAAGTAATCAGTGGAATGAAGCACACTTTGGAGGCTAAGTTTATGATGGACATGGCTATGCTATACAAACCTCATGACCCGCATGTGTATGTTGTTGCAAGATAATGAGAAATGTTTAACATTAGTAAGTAAAAGATATATGAATGCCTTAATGTAAGTGATTTACCTTTAATGAATTTCATTCATTTATAACATTATTCAACTCTTTATGAGAGGCCTCAGCATGTAAGTGACCCTCATTATTTTATATATAATGGATTGAAGCTATGATTTATGTAAATTAGATACTAGTGTTTAGCATTTAAATTGCAATTGAATAAGCATATGAAACATCAAAATGACTGCATTTTTGAGTGAATTTAGTTACATATGATTATCTATAGCCAAAGGGGTTGACAACATATAACTAAATGTAACCAATGAAACAATTGCGTATATGTAGCTAGCGTAGAAGACTGCATATAATTATATGCAGCTAAAGTAAAATGGCTACATATAAATAAATGCAACCAACGAAATGACTATATATAACTATATTCAGCCAGTGAGAAATGACTGCATTTAATTATATGTAACTAATGTAGAACAATTGCATATAACTCTATGCAGCCAGTAGAAAAAATGTGTACATATAGTTATATGCAGCCAGCACAAAAAACGGCTGCATATGGTTATATGCAGCTATTTTTTGTTGGTTTCATATAGTTATATGCAACTAACAAAACAACTATATTTGGCCATTTGGGACATGGCCTATGTAACCAACTAGCTACAAATTTTGTTGGTTGCAAAAGACTTAATACGGTAGAAAAATTGACTTTATGTATCTAAAATCTTGGCAGCAAAAAGGGATTTTTCTTGTAGTGTTAGTATAGTCATTTGTCATCATAATGCGAATTGCGATTCTGGGCCATGTATAAGTATATTCTATGAGGTATAAGAGTATTTATGAGTGTATGACATTATATGGATATGATCTTATAGGTATGGAATTGAACATTTAGGGGAGACTTCGCATGAGGTTTTCCTTTAAATTGTAAATTAGTAACGCCCTAAAAAGCAGGGTTTTACATTAGTGGACTCCATTGACACATAAAGCTTGTGTCATTTTGGCCTCATCAGACTCCTTATAGCTCAAAAGGCATTTTACAGTAACAAAAGAGTTTCTTTACCTACACCTTAAGATTATTTAGAAGTGTCATTGGGTTAGTGTCAACTCACAACTTGGACAACCCAATCCACTTGTAACCAAACTAGGTATGAAAAAAATATTAAATGGATTGAAAATCAGGTTATATTCAACTATAACCCAAAATCTCAAAAACATTTATTATATATACTTTACGATCTTATTGTTTTTTACTTTTTCTTGAATTCATTTAATAGTGCTTAATTTAGTTGTTGTTTAAGATCAAAATAGTTTCTTATGTATCTTTATGATATTTATCTAAATTTTATGTTGGCTATAAATTATTAGCTCAAAATTCATTCTTAAAATATATTATATTTTTCATTCATCCTTCATTTTTTAGAATTACTATCTCAAGGTTGTAGGAATAAAAATATTACTCTAATAGGTTTTGGCAATTTTAATGGCTTAATTACTTGATGGTTTCATATATATCAACCCACTTACAATCCATTTATAATCCAATTTATTAACCCATTGTCAACCCATAACCCAACATGAATAATATAAATGGGTTAAAGTTAGGGTTGAGGTTTTAGTAAATAGGTTAAAAATAGGTTAGGGTTAAAGTTGACTCTAACCTGATTATAACCCTATAAAGTGAGAATATTTACAAAATTCCTTTAAAAAAATAAAAAAGTTATTTGTAAAATATAAAAGTAATTTAAATGCATTTACTTAAGCACTAAAATATTATAAAATTTCATACAATCAATCATTTAGATGATAGGAATAGCTTTAGAAGTTAAATATATTTAAGTAAAGGCTTTAAAATTCATATAGGTTGATATTCACCTTTAAACAATCTTAATCTTTGTGACTCATATAAAACTTTAATTTACATGAATTATAGCTTCCTCGCTAAATATGTAATGATAAAATTGATAATCAAATTACATTTTTTATAAATTGATAATCAAGATGAAACAAGAACTCTAACATCTTTTTGCTTGACCATCGTATTTGTGGTGGGCAAGTGAAAAATGAAAAAAAGCAGACCCCACTTTTGTGCACAAGAATCCATGTGTTTAATTGCTAAGTGCTTGCATATTATGCATCAATGTACATGCCGAGTATCAAATGATATCCAATTTCAACCCAAATAAACATAGACAAGTGATAAATTGCAAATGATAAGATAATGATGTTGAAATCTTTGATCAAAGGCATGATAAGGCATGGGAGGTAGAGAGAGAGAGAGAGGGAGGGAGGGTAGGAGGCAGTAGCTAGGTAGGCGGGGGAAGGGAGGCAGGAATCGCTACAAGCCGGCAGACGGAGAGAGAGAGTGACACATTGGGTGGGCGCGAGAAGGGAGGCGGTAGCTGTGGTACGTTAGCAAATGGAGAGAGAGAGAGAGAGTGACATCTTGGGCAGGCAGGGGGAGGGAGGCAGCAACCTTGTCAAGCCAGTAGACAGAGAGAGAGGGGGGGAGGGAGGTGACAGTTGCGACATGTTGGGCAGGTAAGGGGAGGAAGGTAGTAGCTGCGGCACATTGGCAGATGGAGAGAGGGAGAGAGAGAGAGTGACACGTTGGGCAGGCAGGGGAAGGGAGGTAGCAGCCTTGTCAAGCTGGTAGACATAGAGAGAGGGGAAGGGAGGTGACAACCGCGACTTGCTGGGCAGGCAAGGGAAGGGAGGGGAGGAAGGCGGTAGCTTTGGCACGCCGGCAGACGGAGAGAGGAAGAGAGAGAGAGAGAGAGAGAGGAAGTTACTTAAGATTGATTGGCGACTTGGCAATAATAGGAAAAATCATTAGCAATCAACAGTGAGAGCAAGGAATGATAGGTGACTGGACAAGGGAGGCATGGGGCAATTTGGGACAAAAATGCCCTAACCCAGCCACCCAACATATTTCATTTGGGTGGGAGGGTGGGTTTTTGTTTTTGTTTTTTTTTAAGGGAGAAACTGGCTTGTTGGTAATTCCTGGTTTATTAATTGACCTAGCCAGTTCTACCGGTTCTAGTGGTCTGGGGAGGGAACCATTGGCTGGGCACAACCGGACCGGTGTTGTCGTCAGTTCCCAGTTCAATTAGTCGAACCGGTCCGGTCTAATTTTCTAAACAATGATTGAGACTAATTGAACTGGAGACTTGACCAATTCTCGATTGAACTGGTCGATTTGGTTATGTTTTAATAACACTGGGTAAAGGATATACTCTTGCTGCTTCCCCGAGCACTGTTTGTTTAGACAAAGAGCATTTTTTATTTTAGCTAGTTGATAGCTCACAAGTAGCAGAAGTCATTATCATTCAAAGTCAAATAAGCATAAACTGATTGATATAAAAATAAATGAATTAAAATTATAAAGTTATGTTTGATAGAGAATATTTAAATAATAGATAAAAGATTGAAATACCTTCAAAAGGGTTAGATTAACCATTTAAAGTGTTGTTCGAGATAATATAATTAACATAAATGATTTTAGCAAATGTTAATTTACTAAATAAATATAAAAACTAAAATATATAAATTTTAAACTTAGTAAAAAGTAATGAATGTATTTACAATTGTATGTTATCATTTCATTCAAAATTTTATTTTACCTTTATTTAGTTAATAGTAGTTGATATTATTTCTACATGTTCAGTTTAAAGGTAAAATTTTATATATGAAAAAGATAAAAAATTAATACTAATTAAAAATCATTTGACCTGCTATGAGTCAAGATTGGACAAATAGTTAGAGTCACTTAAAATATGTGGCAAGTGGCCATGGATGTTGCTACGGATTTGTTGACTCTTAGAGCACTTGATTGTGTGTGTTATTGTCTACAATAATGCAATTTAGGATTTTTAAGACTAGTCTAATATCTTATGTGAAAGAGGTTGTATCATGTCAATAGTGGTGGTATCTTGATATGTTTTAGTTAGAAATCACCATTGTTAGGTGAGATATAGCTGTAACAAACTATAATTGACTAATTCTTGCTTATGTATGTGGGACAATCACTATGAAGGGAAAGAAGGCAGAGACACTAGGATATTGTCTGTGACAAAAATTCAGGAGGGAGAAATTTCTTTTATTCTCCTTCATGGATCATCACAACAGGTAAATAGGGATATGCTGATAAATAAAATTTATGTTAGTAGCTTATTAATGGGTTGGATCTTTAATTTAAACATGTTTAGTATATGTTAATTGATGCCAAAATTTTGTCTGTTTCATTCTTACAGTTTGTGATTAATTTATGGGAAGATGGAAAAGTTAATTTTGATAATGACGTATAATTATTTTAGCAAATTAGGGCCATTTATATTTTTGCCATGTGTTTTTTGGTTGCCTGAGAATTTTTAAGGATTTTGATGCAAAACCATCATTTATTTAAAGTTAACTTTCTATCCATTTAAAATAGAATTTTATTTGGATTTTCATTTATTTGAAGGATTTTTATATTACACATATATCTTGAAACGGCCCTATCATAGTGTAGAACATATACTATGGTTTAGATTTACGAAATATTATTTACTACAGGATTTTATGGAGAACATAAAAATTGAAAATAAAAAGAGAAAAGGAAAAGGACACTGGATGTCCAGTGTCCCATTCAAATGAGGCCTAAAAATTAATTCATAATTGATGTTGTGGATGCTTTTTGTAAAATCTGAAATATTGGATAGTTTCCTTGTATTGGTATATACCTAGGGTTATATATTTTATTTGGATGGTAAAAAATGATGATTTCATAATATAAAATTTTCATAAATTTTAGTATTTTTGGACCATAGATTTGCAAATGGTTTATACAAGAAGCTTATTGTTTTAGATGTCTATGGGTGAAATTTTTAGAATTTTGGAAATATAGAAATGTATTAAAAATATAATTTTTTGTTGGTTGCAATT
>JAYJMB010061822.1:0-71770 GCA_036873735.1 Pouteria campechiana | reverse complement strand
TATATATATATGGGTTGTGATTCGGTGAGGTCAAACCTTACTGAAATCTTGGTTTGGCTCACTATAATAATTTTAATATAATCTAACTCGATAAACATATTTTGCACTATATAATTGAGAAATATCAAACATAAATCTAAGTGAAATTTTAAGGTTTCAAAAGCTGCACAAGTCGTATATTAAAGAGACGCATGAGTCACACAGGGATGACTTAGAAAAAAATGGAATGAACATTTATTTTGGGTAAAGGATCCGGCTTGCGTATGAACCCAAGCTGGTATAATATTTGGTGTTTGAGCAATCTGGAGGGTATTAGCTTATGGATGACTCACATGGATCCCACATTGAGACGTGAGGATGCTATCTGTCAATGTATTAATCAACCCATGAGACTAAGGGGATCTATTTATCAGGTTCTACTACAATGTAAATGGCACCGTCCATGTGGGTTCGCCTGGTGAGAGCATTAAGGGGATTGGACGAAGAAGAATACCACAAGCTGCTTCAGTTCTGCATTGGTTATGTGTCGAGGAGATCTCTTAATTAAAAAGCCATAGCTTTAGGACCCAGAAGGGTACTCATTTTGAGTAAGATACTTAGCCCTAACTATGGACCTAAACTGGTAGGACACATGGTTGGATTAGCCTGGACCTAAATCAATCCAAATTCCAAATAAGTCTGAACCCAACCCAATTTTGCAACCAAGTTTCAAAAACTTCAACCCTAATCTTGTGCAAGCTCAGTTGCATCCCATGGGTTCACGTTCAACCCAACCCAAGTTGCAACCCAAATGGTCCTACAGATCCCTCGAAGCTTGTATTAAAGTGTTGAGTTCCATTCCGATAGTTGGTTTTTAGTGACAGTCGCTGACTTCGGAGGACTTGCCTATTAAGCATCTTACCGGGCCAGTGTATCAAATGACTCCCCCTGTTAGCAGTGAACTTGCAGGTGCCAGAGACGATTCCAATCCTCCGTTGGAACTTAAAAACATTCATTTACAGGCATTCTTCAACGTTAACCACCTAGTTGACAAAACTATATACTACATGGAATTGACTAACTGAATACACAATCAAAAGCCGTCCAGCAGGACGCTTTGAAATCCCGTGCAATGGTAATGTAAATAATGGCTCTCCAGTTCATCTACTGGCTTCCATCTCCTCTATCCTCGTCATCTCTGACTCCGTTGTAGATCTCCTCATCTTCAAAGCCTGGCCAATGGCTCAGTTAAGTCTATTGTTCCTTACTAAGAAAAACCTTAACTCACATACAGTCCAGTCCAGATTTCCTGCCTCTGTGGATAAGGTGGCCCACACAAGGCAATAGCATGCACATGTCCGGAAAGGTATTTGCATAGATGTGCCACAGATGTACATTGAGTAATGCTGCCAGCATCACCTGTACAGTAATTTATGTGCGCAAAATGGCTGGGCTGAGATTGAACTGGCTTCATTTTATGCACAAAGTCATTGGTTGGATGGCATCAATTTAGTGACCTTATGCATAATCTGGGAGTAATTTTCATGCCACATGCCAGCATCAAATCTGGATGATTTTTGCTTGAAACTCACCCATTATTTCTCCTTATTTAACATTAATAGAGAGGTTTGGAAATAGAGTATGTTTACCTCTACTTACACCTTCAGGATCATCACTTATGGATTCCAAGTATGCACTGTTTTCTATTGGTTGGTCAAGCAGCATCCAACCAGAATCATCAAATGCCTCAAAGTGTGGAACCTCTGTGACCCAATCTTCTAAGATGTCCATGGTGTCAATTGAGATAGGATCAAACAATTTGTTCTTCAGTTGCTGCCTACACATCCATGAGTTAGATAATTTAGTTTAATTTAGTTTTTCAAACTAAAGGCTGGAATACAGGCAGGCAGGACAAGTATATAAATGGGCAATGATTTGGAATACCGTTGATGTAGCCGCAAGTTGTACCGGACAAATGAAAGGTCGTTGAGCCGTTCATGTTCCAAACGGTTTCTTTTCTGGCTATGGATTTGTTCCAAAGGGATCAAATCTCGCTTGCATACAGTTGTGCTGCAAGTCTGGCTGAGAATGCGTATGGCCAAACGCATCAAATTTGGGCAACCCGCTCCATATGTAGACCACCACTCAACTATGAGACAAATTTCAAAAGAATTAGCTTATTTTAAAATAAAAAGCATCATCGAAAAGGGGCTTGACCAATAAACAGCAACAAACAATTCAAAACAGCTGAAGTTGTCCATACAGATAACAAATATGAGATCACCTGCTTTTTTTTACCCCATACCAGGAGGTCCAAATTGCTTTCCTTCTCATCAGAACAGACGAATGGTGAAAAAATGTAGACAAACCAACATATCTAAAGAGAACTGTTACCTGGAAGCAATGTATGTCTGGCTCGAATAGCCATCTTCCTCCCAAAATCCCCTGTTGCATTCTTGTATGAGCTCAGCTCTTTGTTGATTTTGTCTTGGATTTTGGCCTCAGGAACTAATCTTTCTATGCAATCCAGCATCGCTGACATAATCTCATTATGTACATCACCTTGGATGCTGTAGAAAAACTGGGGGTTAAGAAAGAAACCTGCTACATGAAGAGGACCATGCAGTCTGCTGTCCCATCTCAAATCAATCACATTCCAATACAACATGTAATCTTTATTGTTCTTCAATTCTTTCTTAATTGCTTCTTTTGCACGATATATGCCTGCATATAGGTATCCCATGGCAGGCCTACTATCACTACCGACCATCCTCAGAATTCGAACAAGTGGTTCTGTCAGATGGACAACAGTGCTACATGCAGACCAAAACGTGGGACTACTTAAAAGATCAGCTATTGCCATACCATCTGGATTATTAGAAAGTGGGCAATTTCTCCATTCCTGAGATGCAACCAAAGCCTTCAAATCATCTTTTAAACTGACCATGCATTTCAAGGCACTGAAACTTGTTTCAGATCGACTGTTAGTGGGATGGAGCAATTCCTTGCCACCAGTGTACTTTCTCATCATATTCAAAACTGTACTGTAATTATATATGAATTTCGTGATTGATTTTGAGCTTTCAAGAACTGCAGCTACATATTCTAATTTCCCAAAATCATCAAGAATCGAATTTATGCATTGAGCAGCACAAGGGGTCCAAAACAAAGTTGGGAAGGTTTCCGTTAACCTTTTCCCAGCAGCAGCATAATTCTCAGTATTCTTTGTAATTATTTGAAGCACATTTTTAGCATCGACTTCTTCTACTACTTGCTTCAGCAATTCATAGAGAGCATCAACTGATGTGATCATGCATGATGCATCAATGGATTTCAAAAACATGGTTCCTTCAGGGCAATAGACCAAGAAGCTTATAAAAGTTTTTCCCATTTCAGTCTTCCATTCATCAGCCATGATCGAACATCCTGTCCTTCCCCATGCACATTTGTACTGTTCCACCATATTTCTGACTTCCTCTACTGAGCTTTTTAAGATCCAACCCCGAATGTCATGATATGTGGGGCCTTCAAGACTGGGCCCAAATGATGCAATTGCATCAATCATAGGTTGGAAGTATGCTGAATTCACTGCATCCAAAGGTAATCCAACATCATAAAGAAAACGGCCAATGGCCATATGTACTTGATCTTTCACCTTTGTAGACCCCATATCAAAGTTGCTAATTGGATCAAGCTTACTGATTGGATACACATCAGCAATTGCAGGGGCAGTAGAAGAATTCTTCACTCTCCCTTTCTTCTTTCTATCCAAACATTTAGCCCCTCCATCCTCTTTCTTTGATGGTAAATCCAAATGTGATCCTAGCCCATCTGGCATTGCAAGCAACTGGAGGCCAGTATCAACTTCACTTTGGTCATCCAAAACATGTGCTTGTTTTGCTGTTGGCATAAAGTCCTTAATGTCCTGAGCTATCTTTTGCTTCTTCTTCTTTTTCACCACAACTCCATCTAAGCTCTGTTGCATGGTACGCTGGACATCAGGGGGCACTCTAGGGCAGCTGGCTGCATTGCCTTTCTGGCAGGCAAGGTGTTCTTTTATTCGATGAATCCCTCCACCTGAAAATATTTTTCCACAGTAGTTGCACTTAAGTTGGGTCCTTTCTCCATTCTTGATCATTTGACAATGTCTCCATGCTGGATCATGCTTCTGTGTTGAATTGATAGGTATAATTTCCGACCCTGATGTCATTGGACTCTATATCGAGTCCCCAAGCAAAACATGATTGATTAGATTATAACATGAAACTTAAAATACAAGGATGACATGAATAGAATAGAAATGAATCTAGATAGTGTTCTTGGCAGGGATACTCTAAAACCTTGATCCAGAATGTATGTGCGGAGTAGGTGGAACCATGGAAATATGATGTGTGAAATAGGGAAGGTGAGATGTTGGCTGTTCACAGTTTGGTCTAGCAGCATGGGTCATCAACCCAAAGAGTCATGGAAAGATATACATTGTACAAAATACAGTCTCCATTATAGATGGAGCATATCCTAATTGTACAAATTACAGACTCCAGCATAGATGCAGCATATCCCAAATTCTCACCTATTTGTTTAGCTCAATATAATAAGATTTGGGTCATGGAATATGGACAGCCAAGCATGCTAATGGTACCATCATATTGGGTTGTTCTAAGCTGCTTCCAACTCCTTTTGTAACTCATTTTTAATAAAATGCGAACCCACAAATAATTACCCAATAGAACTTCCAACAATCTAAGTTCATTAGTACACTGCCTGTTTTTGAAATGTCTATCCCATTAAATCCATAAAAATTTGGGTCCACACTGATGACCATTCTGCACAAAGATCAGGTCATCAATCATCAACTGGGTGAGGCCAAATCTGCAAATCCAATTATTGGATCAGCGTGAAACTCACAACATGTGACCGATGCAATCAGGCCAACGGATTTGGATGAATTGGATGTGTCCCACAAAAGGAATCTTGCACTAATGCACTAGTTCAACCGTAGTCTGCAACCCAACATTAGTACAGACATTCACCACAAATCCATCTTAACCTTCCATTTAGAGAGATTGATTAGACCGTCATGATCATCCAACCATTGAAATTTAAGAGATGAATGAAACCGCTAGTGGTCCTAAATCTAAACGGTTAAGATGGAGGTGGAAATGTCCACGTGTATGGTTCATAAGTCACACAAGTATACTGTAGACCGACACGGCGAGAAAAGGAAATAAGTAAATAAAATACAATAAATAGAAAAAAAAAGGGAAAAAGCATACCTGGGGTATCTCGTGATATTGGAAGAGGGAAAAAAGAAAAAACCGAAGGCGAGAGAGAAGCCGCCCGTTTCTGTTTCTTGGGAAAGGGAGGAAGAGGGGCGGGTTTTTCTCTTTTGCTGTTTATAACCCGAGAAGGGAGCCGAAAAATGACCGGATGAACCGGTTTGTCTATATCAACCCGAACTCCTGCTAGCCGGTCGCCACTCAGCTAATACTACTCGCTCGATGCTAGTACCATACCAGTTGATATAAGGTATGCCGCAAGTGCAATCGCTGGCTTTGCGGCACATCTTTAATGATCCAAACCGTTCAGACGTTGAATCTTGATACGAAGAATGTAGTGGATACAAATGATTTTTTTTTTTTTTTTTTTTGAAGAAATCAATTCTGTTGTTTCTAAGGCTTTATAAAACCTTTGATTTCTGGATCGTCTAATCATGAATTTTTGGATAGACCCGGCAGCCTTCCAGAGAGATAAGTATTTCAATCTCGGAAAACAAACCTACATCTAATGTTGAAATTTCCTGAATTCTGAATAGGAATGCGTTGGGAATGATATCGGACCAAAAGAGAAGTGGTTTTCAACTGAGCGGTTCTTATTTTTCGTTCGACCGGGTTATCCGGTAATGAGGTCAAACGCCCAGCTCAGACCGGTTTCGAGGTCGGGAAACCAAAATCTTCTGGTCGCTGCGTGGGGTTCGATCTGCCGGAGGGAGACGGTTCGGCTGCAGGCCCTGCGCCGGCTCAGACCGGCGCGACATCTCCAATCACTGCATTTCATCGGACCTTCGTTAAAAGCCAAGGGGGAAGGGGGGCTCCGTCTCGCCATCGCCATTTCTCTTGCCAAATTGCCTTCTTTCTTCGACCGGAGAGTGAAAGAAAGAGATTTTCTTCTTTCGTAAGTTTGTTTGAGTGAGATCGATCATCGACGAAATGCCTGTGAGAGTAGCTGAGACATCAGCGCCTTCGCAGGTTTCAGGTATTGATGAAATCGGAGATAGGGTAAGCGTATAAATTTGGTGTATTTATCATGTGAGACTATGGGTTTGCGTCTCGTCTGATGGAGTTCTTTTGTCTGTGGCGCCGATGTTGATTTGTTTCTTTTACTTCGATCTATCTATATCCATTGAATTGAATTTTGCAGAGGTTCAAGAAAAAAAAATTCGTGTTTTTGGAATTTCTTAAGATCTCAATAGCTTTCCTCAATGTCGTCGAGGCTTTGGGGGAATATGCTCTTTCTCTCTCTCTCTCTCTCTCTCTCTCTCTCAATGATTTTGAAGTATCGGTGGAACCTAGAATTGCATTATTTCTTATTCCCCATCACGTCCAGTAAAAGGAATACCTCTATTATCGTGATTTCACCTTCTTAGGGCATCTGAGGAATATTGATTTCTGAAGCCAAGGTAAAGAGCATGGGGTGTATAGAGCCAAATCGTAGTCCTTGTCTGTGTATACTAACCCCACCTTTTCTTATGCGGCTGTCAGTTATCTATTGATTTATGAAGTTGAAAAATCAGTACACCATTAGTTCGCCCTGAAGGAATCAACATTACTGACCAAAAGTATCGTTGTTGCCATTAAACCGTTGTTATTGAAATGAGGTGTTTGGGTTCTGTTTGCATTGATATTTCACGAAGTGGGATGACATGATTTGCTGCAAATGATCTGTTTATGCATGAAAAATTAATTGCATTTGAATTCCCATTTCAAGTTTAGTTTGATTAGTGAGAGTAGATTTCAGTGTGAAAGTAAAGAAGAGGCAAAAAAGACAATAAGCTGATATAACTGGAAAGATGAATGCCATGAACGACAATATAGACACCTATTGTTGATGAGCATATTCTTGTTGTCAATGGTTGAACTCAGATTATTGTTTTGTTCCTTTCTTATAACTATTTATACTGATTGCCATCAAGTTCCTATCATTGCTAACTGTGCCTTTCATGGTGCCAGATTGAAATTTCTCTTCCTAAATACAGCATGAGCCTCATTTCCCTCTTCTCCAATTTTGACATTATGAAGCTTCCAATTGCTGGCAAACATGAAGCTGCTTGAACATTGAATTTCCATTGGTTGCATAGGTTTCATCCATGCTATAGCCAAGCTCAAAGAATCAATGAGTTGGGCAATTGGAAGCATCATAAGTTTTTTCCGTCAGGTTCAAAAATTCACATGCATTCCCCTGCTTTTCACATCTCCAGTTAGACTAGCATTTCATCATTGTTTAAGCCTTAGCCCTAATAATCTTGGAAAACTCTGTGTTGCACTCAATATATTATGAAGAACATGTATTCATTCGATTGTCAATATTTCAATATGTGTTGTGGTGGATCAATGTTCGCTATTCTTCCAAGCTTTGAGGTGGTAGCTCCCAAGATTTTTAAACGTCCAAAATTATGTGGGAAACCACACTTCAATCAATATCATCATCTGTTGGAAGTCTTTCACTGAATATCTTTTCATTCTAATAGGTTGGGCCTCCTTATTCTTCTGCACTAACATCTTTAATTCTATGGTATGGGGAGTGCCGCAAAGTTCTAGATAGTTCATCTGTAATGAGTATAATAGTTTGATAAGTTAGTATCTTTTTAATTATTATAACTTTTGTAAGTTAAAATGCCAATGATATGTCTGATGCCCTAATGCAAATTAACTGGAATTTAATTTCAGTTTTGGTCACTTTACCTTTACTTCCACTAAACAGTACATTTTCAAGAGGTATGCAGGTGGGGGGAGAAAACAGGGAAAAGGAAAAGACACTACTAACTACACAGTTTGAATCCTTTGACTTGCACTAATTGTGAAGTTGATGGCCTGCATTGCTGTCGATTTTTTTTTTTTTTCTTTTCATCGTTTATATTTATCCTAGCTTTAGAATGCTTTTAAGTTTGCGGAAAGGCAAGATTAACAACCACCACTGTTTTCCCAGTGCTCATTTCATGTTCCAAATCAAGCTTTCCTTGTTGCATTCTGGATTTGAGATTTCTGCCATCCTTATTTGCTTTGCCCTTTAAGTTTTGGAAAGCTTCACAAATGGTTTACTTTTTTACAGGGGAGATGGTACTAATGTGAACAATAAATACCAGTTCTTACGTTTTAATTTTTTTCAAAAATCATCTTTTGTTTACTTCATAAAACTAGTGCTTTGATGGACATCATTTTATGCTAATTCTCACAAATGGTTTTACCACAGGTGAAGGTGCAAATCCTGGGAGTGCTATTCCTTCTGGATGTTCACTTCTGAGTGTAGGACAGGTGAGTTTAACTTCTGTTTAGTGCCCATATCGATTTAGCTGAGCAATTAGTATGAAATATTGGTGTAGATTTTATTGTGGTTCGATTGACATAACTGAAGTGTCATATTTTCCAAAAGAAATAAATTTGTATTCCCTATATCGGTGTTTAAATCACACCTTATACCCATCCATTATATTATGCAAAAATCATGGAGGTTGCAATATGTTGATTTGATTCAGATTGAAGCACCTGTAATTGAAATTTCCAAATCTGTAACAGTTTGTGCATGTTTACATAAGTGCATCTGGAGTGCAAATGTCATCCCATATGGCTATATCCAGGCACATGTGATTTTTCCACCTCTTGTAGATAGTTCAAAAAAATTTCCCAAGCTTAATGATTTGGATTGTTTTTTAGCTTCTTGAATATCCATATGACTGGTCTTTGGAGAAAATACATAAGAAGGAAAATTTTGGTGTGAGCTTTGCAACACAGGCTTTTGCTGGAACTCAAAATGTGTCGAGTGTACAGAAGGATGAAGCCTGGAGGGTGAATGTAAGGATTCAAGGTTGTGATCTTGAACATGGTTATTTATGTGGCACTATGGAAGCACTTAATGTGCCTTTGGCTGACACTCCAGTAAGTAATCTCGTTCACCATTTATGTTTCTCTGTGTCCAAATTGTCATCATCATTAAAGCATTAGCCCAATTGACACTATTCAAATAAAACTTTCTTACAGGTAACTGCTAGTGTACTACCCACTCACCCACAGAAGAAGCAAGCCTGCCCGTATGGACATGGTTCCCTAGTAGTCACCCCTCTATAGCACCCTGGCTTGCTGTTTTCAGTTAGGCAGCTATTATATGGCTTAGGGACTACTACTAAGTGGACATAGGTTGGCATTTAAGTGTCATGACTGGTGATTTATATTAACTTGTGCAGTGATATCTATCGCAGGTGACTTTGGTGGTACATCATATTGCTAGTTAAAACAACAAATCAAAGATAATCAATGGTTGAGAGATTTTTGGGTGATTGAACATTGATAAATCTCAAAAAAAAAAATAACAATTTAGCAATAGCATCATAACATCAATTGATCAGCAAATAGATTACCAATAAATCGACAATTAAATGGCAAAAAGCATTGAGATATGGTTTGTTTCAAGTTGTTATTTCTCACAAATTACATATTTGATCATTACAGAAGTTTATCATAGTTTTGCACTCTTAAGTCTACTTGTTCCATGCAAAATTTCAATGGTGAGATGGAGAGATAAAAGCAGTCTAATAAGAGACTAATAGTTGATTGTGGAAACCATAGTACTTACTGTGATCTGAAACATATAAAGATTGTTCAATATGATGTTTTTGAAATTTCGTTGTTTTTTTTTTTCCAGTAACCTATTATCTTTAAGATCTTTTTTTACTTTTATTTTTTGGATTCTGTTATTATCTGTTGTGTTGGTGTTTTTTACTAAACCTGAGATATTAACTGTGGAAACTTGTATACCAAGATCTCATGATTCTATCTCAAGAAATAACATACAACAACATACATATTATATATCTGATAATTTTCAATTTTTATGAGCTAACGATTATAGTTCATTTGGAAAAGTTTATCCAAATCCGACAGTAGAATAAATTATAATTATGATTTCACTAAACATCTGTAAAATCAGGAACATGCATCTATGAATCATTAGAGTAGATGCTTGGTCCTTTCCTGGAAGTAATTATAAAACTCACATGATTTTGAAGTCTGAAAAATAAGTGACATGTTATTCCATTAGTTTTTCATGAGTTCATGGGTCTCTCTAACAGTTAGATTTGTAGAAATTATATTTGTGGCTTAGCTGTTGGCTAAAATTGTTTTTTTTTGTAGATTGGGTATGATTACATTCCTACTTAAGATTTCTTTCGTATTATGTCTATGACTGTAGCATGTTGGTGTTTCATATGATATACATTTGTGGCTTTTTTTATTTTTAGTCTCTTAACAAATTTCTGTATTGTTTTCCTTGTTATAGTAAATTCTATGAGTATCTCCATTGTACCATGCAATATGGTGATTTAATGTGCTATTTTGTCTATAAAATGAGTATGAAATTTTTTTATAGTTTACTATGGAGTTTAATGGAATCATGAGTCATCTCACATTGGAAAGGGGCTTGGTTGGTTTTAGGCTATTAGCATAAGGATAAATCCCTCTACAATGCCTTGGCCATTTTGGGGTGGAATCAATTTGCATTAAATGGCAGCATCGGAGCCACACCTAGTGTCATGTTGTGCTAAGCAACAAGCATCCTGTGAATAGGTACTCCCATGGTCCTATGATAGGAGGTAGGGTAGATCCTGTTGAGATCCTAGCTGTTAATGAGATGTTGACCATTGAGATGTGATATTACGATGGAGTCTTGAGCTATTCCACATTGGAAAAAGACATGGTTAATTTAGAGCTATTAGTGTAGGAATAGGCTCCTTAAAATATCTTGGCATTTTAGGGTGGAATTGACCTGCATTAGACATTAAGAAATTCAAACATTTTTCTCATTTTTTTAAAATTGAGAATAGGCTCTTAGAGTCAATATTGATAATATGTTGTAGCTATAAAAGTCAATTTATCTCTAACTAGGGGTAATGATAAATACCCAATTAACAATATAGTAAGCACCTGTCATCCAATCAATTTGAGCCTCTGTTGTGACCAATCCTAGAGATTTGTGGAGTGATAATTTGACTTTGATGCCTCTAATCTGATTGCATTTGTTGAAGTATGGTATTTTGCTGAAAGCTAGAGAAAAACAATCTAATCATCATCTTTAATCTTTCTAGGTAGTGACATTCTGGGAGGGGGAAATTGTGGACATCAAGAATTATACTTTCATCACTGGCAAGTGGGAAGCAATGTAAGATTCCGGCTCCTGTTATAGCTTTCTGTGGTAGTATCCGATGTTCCATTGGAAAGTTAAAATGAAAACAAAGAAAGGGGAAAAGTAAAAAGAAAAATATTTATATTCTGTCAAATTCAACAATGCTACCAGGGGCACCCACCCTCAGGTGATTAATATTTCCTGATGGTAGGTAAACTAAATATCTTGTATGCAACATGGGGCCACACCAAATCTCATCTCATGAGTAATTTTGACGTCTAAGAACTGGGATCCCCTTTACAGCTTATAGAATGAGAAAGTACATTTTTGAACATGAGCCTTGTTTTTCACTTCTAATAGGCCTGAGGATGATGTGAGACACTGGTCCAAGTTTACATCCTTCTCCCCTTTCCTAGTAAGTTACTGTGTTTTCTCTCTGACCTGTGTACTTTTGCAATCATCTGATGCAATCTCTTCTTCTGTCAGAGCCAAGTGGAGGCTGATGGTGGAAAGTCAATAGACTTGAGTAACTACCCTTATATATTTATGGTATAAGATTTCCAACTCTCAATATGTCTTCATCTGACAGCAATTACCACTTAAACTTGTAACATTTTATTTCATCTTGTTCATGTTGGCCATGCAGAGATGGAAAGAGCAATATTTTGTGAACGTAGGAATAGACTGTGGATTGACCATTGCTGGGTTTTACTATGTTTGCTTCTCCTGCAGTGATGGCTCTATCAATGGCTTTTATTATGATCCTAACAGCAGGTAAATTGTGGCGCCTTTAAAGTTCTTGTTGAGCTGCAATTGCTTTGAGCTGCCTCCTAATCTACCTGCTTCATAACAACAGAAATGTGTGCAAAATGTCATGATCCAGATGTATGGTTTAGATCTCATGCAAGTATGGACTGCTTAACGTGTTATGCTAATTGATATATGAATCAAAGGTCATTAATTTTAAATGGAGCTGTATATGAGTCTATGATGAGTTTATACCTGTTATTATCAGTTTTCATCCTGTAAAGTGGTGCTTATAGCTGGTGATCAAAGGTATCATCTAACAGGCCTTGCAAGGGGATCCTCACTAAGAACTCAATCTGAACAGATATGATGGTGGCTGGCAAGTGAACCTTTAATGTATGTGGGACTGATCCATTTTCAAGTGATGGCCAGCAGTTGGATGGCCACTTATTTACAGTCCAAATTGGAGACCCGGTATCCTTGAGCCTTTGAGGTTAGCCATCTGGATGATGAAAACATTGTTATAACTGAAAGGTCGAGGGTTTTGTGAATCATTGAATCACATATGATTTTGTTGCTAATGATGTAGCATTACTAGTTTAATTTATTGAGTACAGTATATGCAATAATACTCAGGTTCTCATTAATTAGCACTGGGTTTTTTTTGCTTCATTTTCCCAGAAACATGCTTTATGAATCAAATATGCACCTTCACTCTTTTTTTTTCCCGGGAGGATTGGCCCTTTCTATGTGGTGTGATGTGGCTGTTTGAGGGTTAGAGCTACTGGCTTTATCAGTATTGGATTGGAAAGTGTGCTTGGTTGACCTTTCTAGCATTGGGCTCTATAATCATACCTCTTCTGACTTGGTTTCAATCACGGCTATGCAGTGGCATTTCAGGGCTGGTTTGTCTTGCTAGCTAGTTGCCAGGAGCTGTTTTAGTCAGATTGCTTCTATACCATTTACAGGCTTTATTCTTCCAGTCCCAGTTGTTTGTTTGTGGGTGGAAGAATTTGGAGTGCCAGTGGCTTGGCGGGTGTGTTGTTTTGTGCTGCCAAGCTGTTGTTGGTTTTTGGCCTTTATCGTCGTTTGGTGTTAGGCTTACTTATATAGAGCTCGCTTCATATGGTGCGCTGTGTTCTTGGTGTTTTGCCAGCATGGATGTGTGAACATCATCAAAACCAGAATGACTACCAGTCTGGCTAGAAATCAGACCCTGGCTGGTCTCATGCTAAAAGCACAGTTCTCCATTTTGAGTTTAATTTATTGATATTGCTTTTATAAAAAGATATTTATCCTTTATATGTCACTTAATTTGCAGCCCATTTCAAAAGCTTGAGCTTAAGTCAACTAATGAAGGTCGGTCAGGTTTCAGTTTCTCATCATATCAGCTTCAGTGAATAGGGACTATGCGGGCCTGCATTGCCCTTGTTAGGCAATGGTTTCCTTTTTCCCTTTTCATCTTATTTATGCACAAGAAACCATATAATGTAAGCTGATATTATCTGGAAGTAATTAACAAGATTATGTATCTAATTGCTTTGAATTTTTATTTGTAAATATTCTGAATTGATTTTGTGCTAGAATCCAGCAGTATTGTTTGCTACTTGCTTTTTCTATTAAATCTGAAACTTTCTTTTGCTCAGCCTGACAATCTGGATCTGGATGCTGGTAGTCAACTCTTGAAAATTGTTCATCACAAGGCCCTCACCTAGATGGTGATTTCAGCGTCGTTTTTTGACTGAGTAAATTAATGAAATAGACGTGAAAATATTTTCAGCAAAGTCGTAAAAATACTTTTCATTCTTTCAATAAAAAGCAATCAGATTTAATGATATTAGAATCAGTCAATAAATCAAATCAATAATTCTGATCAAGAGTTACATATCAGAAGCCTGTCTCGATATCGTAATAAATATGATAAAAAATAAAATTCAAAATTGATAAAGTTATACAAGCAATCAAATTAATGATCGATTATTTTATTTTTTTATATGATCTCTTAAACTTTTCAATTTTTTCAGAAGACCCGTTGAAATTCATATTTAGGATCACATCGCTAGAACTCTTTACGTGTCTCCTCTTTTTTGACAGTAACCTTCGATCATTGAATTCTCTCTTCGGATTCTTCCTTCTAAAATTGTGTATCACCATGATAACCAAATAATTTGGTATTGACAGCCAAGATGCAGGATAAGATAATGATGGAGTAGATGGATGACTGCCTTAACGATATCTCGTAGCTAAAATGACGTGAATGATCCATAGCTTTAGCTTATTCCAATTTGTGGCCCCATATAAGTCTTCTTTTATGATTTATCTCATCATTCTGGTTTCAATTTTGAGCAAACAGCTATCGTACAAAACCAAGGTTAGAACAGTTTACAGCATCTTCATTCATGGAACTGGCGGCCAACTTGAAAACTCGGTGATCTGAGAATCTAAATTTTCCATGCGCTGGGTGGAAGCGTTTCCGAATTTCATGTATCATCCCTCATACCCCCTCAACAGATTTATTGTAAATACCTTTTTCTTTTATTTGCCTTGATCAATTGCTCCAAACAGCCCAACAACTGATTTAAGCTATCCATTACGTCAAGTGACATTCATTACAAATTACTTAAGAATTTGGATCACCATAGGCAAAGCTGGAAATTTTTAAAAAAATGTAATTTATTATACACCTTCCAAACAGTCAAAAGCAAAACAATCTTGTGCTAAATTTAAAAATGTTATTTTTCCCACTTCTACAAAATGACTGATCGAATGCCAAGTGGACCCTTAGCCTAGTTATTATTTCATGATTTTAGCAGAGGCTTGCAAAAGTCCATGCAGGTCCGAAAGGGAGCTAATCTACACATCACCCTCTGCTATAACGGGCTACATATTTCTGAAAATATAGTGCCAACGACTGGGGGCAAAAAAATAAATAAATAAAAAGAAAAAGAAAAAAACATGAATATTCAAAATTACCAGTGAATCATCTAATGGAAGGCCATCTTTCCGTCGGAGTCATCTAATAGAAATTTTGGAACTTGCATTATATGATTGTTTTTGGTACGTATGGGTGGCCCATTCCTTGTACAAGCAGGTTGCTTTTGGCGTTGTCTTGGTGATGGGCTTCAAAGCTCTCAGTTGGCTTGGAGTCTCCTTTCCATTGTTTCTTCGGTTTGGATTCTCCTTCCTGGTATTTCTTCGCATTGGAGTATCTTCTGTGTTTCTGTAACTCCAGGAATAAACACCCAATTAGCGAAATTCAAACTCATGCATGAACACTGTTAGCGTTGACTTACAATGATGGCAGAGAATTAAATTGCACACATTTGGGTTCTCATTAAGGAAATTTTCCTTTTTTTTCTATAGCCATCTCAGCAGAGTTTAGATCACTGACCAGCTCCCACTCAGACAATCTGAAAACCCAAATAGCATTTCCCCCAACCATTCGCCATCGTAGATTGCAACGAAAACAACGAGCTGAGTGTGCAAGTTGAACCTACGTGTAGTAGCGTTGGTTGATGCTGCCGGAGCGGAGGATTTCGACTCCTCTTCCATTCCTAGAAATGAGGTCACAGCCTCCTTCATTTTCCCCACCACACCCAGCTCTCTTTTCTCCCCAACATGCCTCGGACTAATAACATCCGAAATCACCCGCGACAGCGCCCTCTCTTCTGCCCCTGGCTCAAATTTCTGCATCAGATATTCCTTCACCGAAACCGATTTTTCCAGTCTGGGTCTTCCACTTGCCTCCGCTGCAGCTCTCTCTCCTTGGAACTTCATCGCTACATTCTGGGTTGCCTCAGAAACCATGTTATACACTGGTTGAAGCTTGTCTGCCACCATTTCAGTTAGCGTCTTGTTGCTGGTGTTGTTGTTGATGTCAACCTTGTCTACCGGGACATCCTTTGTTGTCGCACTCTCTTCTGAGGTGACCGTGTTTGCTGTGACGTTCTTCTCAGCCAAAGCCGCAGGTGGTGCGGATGGAGTCGTGATCTTCGCATCTCTGCATTCTTTTTCCTCTGTGGAGCCCGCAGGCGTTGGGGATGATTTCCTGTTCAGCGTACCTTCGCATTCATGATGCTCCTCCTCAGTGGCTCTCGCAGCAGGCAGTGTGGATGGGTGTATGAAAGGCAGATCTTTGTATTGATGCTCCTTAGTGGCATCGGCAGGCATTGGGGATGAATTCCTGACGGGTGCATCTTGGAATCCATGCTTCTCAGTTGTGACTGCAGTCAGTGAAGTGATCGGCTTGTCTTTGCGTCCAACCTTCTGAGCGATGAACCTAGGCTCTGGAGTGATCTGTGGGGTCTTGTATTCATTGTCCTCAGTGGCGGACAAAGTTGCTGGGGACGGATTCTTCACCGACGTATCCTTGTATTCATTCTTCTCACTGGTGACCTGATGAGGTGGCGAGGATGAATTCCCAATCTGTTTTTCTCTGTATTCATGCTTCTCGGTGGAGGCATCAGGCATGTGTGACGGATTTTCAGTCGCCTCAGTTTTGTCTTCATACTTCTCAGCGGTAGTTACAGATGATGATAATGAATTCCTGGTCGTCGGCATATCTTTGTTTCCATGATTATTGGAGGCGGCAGCAGGAGGTGAGAATGGATTCCTGTTATGCGTATCTTTGTATTCATCGTTCCCCAGCTCCGATTCATACACTAATGAAAATCAAATGCAGCAAAAGGAATATACATATATGGTCAAGCACGGTTGCACCTATGAATGCTGGTTTAAGAACACCAATAGGGGAAAATTACTGTCGGTGAACCTTGCAAGAGACTGTCTATAGTTGAAGGTTCATCCACAGGCTGATTACCCCTATGGGTGTTTCATACTGAGTATTCCTCTAGGAAAACTGGGTTAGACCTCGAATTAACACCACATTAGTTTTATGACTATAAAGCCAGGTATTGGAAGATTACTAGGAGCGCCATGGAACTCATCGTCGTCATCGTCTTCCTCCAGGGTAACTCCCCAAGCTGGGGTTGCATTGGCTCCGTCTGCTCCATGTCTCTTCTTGAGCAAGGTCTGTCTCCACTTCCTCGCCTTCTCCCTGACCCTAGCAAGAACCGACTTCTTCGCAGGTTGATTATGATCATCTTCATGATCATAGACCCTCCCAAAGGAAGGTGCCAGTGGCGATGATATTCTACCATCAACGTCATCACCACCTCCAAATGTAGAAAGCACAACAAGCATTATTAGTAACTTATCTCAAGGCTTAGTAACTTAAATAAGACATGATAACCCAACTTTAAATTCCCTCAAACTAACGCAAGGCGCTTTTAAATGGGCTCCATTGTATCATTATGCATCTGCGGTCAACAACTCGCCAATGAGATGTCCCCTACTCTCTATCCTAGGGCCACAAAGGCACCCTTTTTGCAAGATGCCCACAAGCTTAGTTAAATCGACACATTACCTGGCTTTGACATCAATTAATGCAGGTAAACTCTATTTTAAAATGTCGAGATACTTCAAAACGCATATTTTCATGATAATCCAAAACTAATCAAGCCTCTTTTCAATGTAAGACAGTTTATGGCTCCATCGCAAATGAATAAAATTAAAAGACAAATTATTGAATATTATATAGAGGATTTTTAATTAAAAATAAAAGAAAATTAAGAAATAACTGGCCATCAACCTCCAAATGAATGGTTTAGGATTGCCGTTGAATGTTAAATATAGGCTTGAGTTGATGCATTGGTGCTGTAGAATGTAAATACATATATAGTACTTAGAGATATAACATGAGCACCCATTTCTCATGTGGTTCTCATGTTTGATGTAAAGATGCTGAAATTTAACTGCTGGTATATGGTAAAACGATTTCCAATAGAAAAAAACTATCATTTTACTTTTCCTTTCAGTTTCTTAGGCATTTAAATTTTAGACCAGTAAAATCTATAATTTGTTCCCTCCCCATTCTCTAATTTCCTCTTGCCTGTGATATCAGCATCGAAGTTTAAAATTATAATAAATAAATAAATGACAATTACCACTTGGAGATTTCTCCACCGGCGGGGCAGTGTTGCTTCTCATGAGGCCATCTTTTCTGGACATGGTTGTCCACTGCTCAAAATTCCACCTTGATAGCAAACTAAAAGAAAGAAATTAATCCTACTCTCAATTCTTCACCATTTGAAGGGAGGTTAAAGACCTCAAGAGCCAACGAACTTCACGCGCCAGCCTCATTTTTTTAGTTATTTCATCTGCGAAATGGGGCACTGCCACGTGTCTCCGAGATCGCTCCTGCAGGCTGGCTTCTGTGGCATCCACCGCTCGATGAGTGCTATGGCTCGGAAGCCTACACGTGGCAGGAGCTGGGGACTGCTAAGTACGCGTGACTTGGCATTACGTAAATGGTGCAGTTTCCTTATGCTTTGACTGGTCAACTTTCCTATCAATGCCTGCATGAGCGGTCACAAGCGTGGGCCGGAAAGCAAACTTATCAGCCCAGATAAAAACGCGAGTTCGAATGGATGACAGAGAAAGACACCAATTCCAGTGGTGCTGCACGCTACGTTTTCATGTTCTATCATGCCCACTAGATAAGGTTGGGAAGAAAGCAGGATTACGGAGCTTTCGGAAACGAAATGATGGCAATGTCACCGTCCATTTCCACCTCCTTCCTTGCAAACCGATCCCTCTCTGCATTTCCTCCCGCTCGATGTCAATCACGCGGCAAGAATTTCGGCGGACACGGCAACTTTCAGAAGCCTATGTCGTTCACAATCAGAGCAGCAAAGCTTCCTCCGGGAGTAAGCTTCCAAACCCTTCTCCTCTCCCGCACTTTCAGTCTATTTTCAATTTGCGTGACTGTGACATATCAATGGAGTTTGAACAGAATTAGACTTTCTTGAAGTATCATATATGTCTGCTATCTTTTGATTTCTATGCACCCTGTGAATTCGGTTTATTGCTGTTGATTATAACATAGAAATGGGAACGAAATTTTCAGGTGGAAATACCCAAAGTGGAGCCCAAGCTCGCTGCTCCTACCCTTGGATTCACACAAACTGCGGAGATTTGGAACGCAAGAGTCTGTATGATTGGCCTTGTTGGGACCTTTATAGTAGAACTGGTAAGTCCTTTAATTGAAGTCCATGACCCTTTTAAATCTTTTTCCTTAATTTATGAGAAATCCAGACTGCTTTGTCCGGCAGTCCAGTTGTTAGCGTAGCCTGCCTCCGATGATTCGGCTGGATTTTGTGTGGAGTGTTAATGTATTTTTCAAACATCCGTATGTCTCAGATGAGTGAGCTTTGTGCTGTGAATTTGAGCCGGGGCATCCTAACAAGCCACAACGGCTCATATGCGTTCTAGCAAGATAATTCAATCAACTTCCGCAGTTATCTTTTCTGACTATAGTTTCTCTCGAACTTTTCCGCTCTTGTTGCAGATATTTCATAAGGGAATACTTCAGATAATTGGAATAGATGTGGGCAAAGGACTTGATCTTCCTCTTTGATGCATCTTAGTTGATACTTCATCTATCACACATGTAATAGACGTAAGTTGATTTCTTTCATTGGTCTATAATGTATTATAGCATCCAACTCTAGGCAGTTTCAAAATAAAGATCCAAACGACATTCATTACCCCTCCCATGCCATTGCCCACAAGGCACACTCAGAATAAGATATGGAATTTCTTTAAGTTCCATAACCAACAGCGGTTTTCTTTCTGCTGACCGGACAGCAGCGTTCCTCTGTCGAGCGGGCTCTGGAATTCTCCACGGCAGTGATACCAAGATAGAAAGATGAATATACACAGATGAGTAGCTGTTTGCTTTCCACACTGTTTCTCCAAAAATCAGTGAAGCATGATGACCAGCCGCAATAACACCCTCCCATTTGATAATAAACACCATAAGCAAATGGGCTCTTGTGAAAAAAGAAGCATTGATTAGATCGCATGTGGATTGTTCATGGCAGAACCCCTTTCTGATTTATAATCATACCATGATCTCTTCCCTGCACAATTGGAATAAAAAAATTTAATGAATTCACAACTCCATAGCACCTGACCAACAACCTCAATTCTTGGGCGCATTTCAGTTTTTAATGGAACTCCAATGTTGTAGTGATTTCTGTTTCACTGGACTGTCTCTGGAAAGGATGGCTGGAAATTTCAGATCCATAAGACCATGCCTATTCAGATCTTGGGATTATGTGGAGGAAGAGGGCATTACTACAGTTTGAATGCAATTCAGGCACCTTCAGGTCACGCCACTAGCCTGCTGGACTTGTAACGACAGGCATCAAATCAATGTCGTTAACTTCAATCCAACTTGATCCAGGCTTCTTCTTCACACCCCTTTCAGACATAAGCTTCCGCATTCCAGCAGCATCATCCCAACACTGTCGTGCTGCAAAGGCATTTGACAGCAAGACATAAGTAGATGAATCTGTTGGACAAAGCTCTAAAAGGCATTTTGCTGCTCGTGTTGCTATCTCTATATTCCCATAAACTCTGCAGGCACTAAGCAAAGCTCGGTAGACCGAAGCCTCTGGCTTAATTGGCATACTTTCAATGAAGGATTCTGCTTCATCCAGTTGGCCTGCTCGGCCAAGCAGATCAACAACACAAGCATAATGTTCTACTCTTGGAGCTTCTTCTGAACCACCATACTTCATCAAATCAAAGTATTCAAGTCCCTTTTCAAGCAAACCAACATGGCTACAAGCAGAGAGCACTGCTAAGAAAGTAGTATGATCTGGTCTAATTCCTAAGCTTCGCATTTCTTCAAAAATGTCAACAGCCTCTCTACCATATCCATGCTGTGCACACCCCGCTAGAAGAGAATTCCATGAAACCAAATCAGGTTCACTAATCAATGAGAAAACCTGCTTCGAATCATCAATCATGCCACACCTTGCATACATGGAAACCAGGCCATTCTGAACATACTCATCTGAAGCATACCCAGATTTCAAAATTAGAGCATGGGCTTGCTTGCCTTCTTCCAAAACCGAAAGGATTCCAGTTGCTCTAAGAACACTTGCAAACGTGAAGTAGTCCATTTCAATGCACTCCTGCCTCATTTTGACAAATTGTTCAAGAACAACTTGGCCATTTCCTAGGTGAGAAAAACCTGCAATGACTGAATTGCAAGAAACTTGATCCTCAGCAAAAATGGTTGGCCAGATCTTAGAAAAATCTTCAGCGCTTCCACATTTTGAATACATGCTCAAAAGGGTAGCTGCCAAATAAATATCAGACTCTAGACCTTCTCGAATGACCTGACCATGAACCTGCTTCCCATGATCCAAATCCTCCGAGCTGGAAAATGCACTGAGAAGACTATTATATGTTAACTTATTCAACTTGATGCCCAGACGATGCATTTCTCTAACTAAAACCATTGCTTGGACAGCCTTCTGATGCCGGGCATATCCAGTAACCATTGCTGTCCATGAAACTACATTTCTATCGGGCATCTCATCAAACACTCTCTTGGAATCGTCCAAGGTGGAACATTTTGAGTACATATCCAACAGGGAAGTACCAACAACAATATTGGAGAGAAACCCAAGCTTCAAAACTAGACAATGGATCTGGATTCCCAAGTCCTGTAATTCAAGCCTCGAGCAAACAACCAGAACGCTAGAGAATGTATACGGGGTTAGAGATATTCCCTGTCCTAGCATTAGGACAAAGATTTCCAGGGCTATATTAGGGAGTTGAGTTTGGGAGTAACCAGAAATAATCGAATTCCAGGTGATGGAGTTTCTTTCGGGCATTTCGTCAAACAGTACGTGAGCTTGGGGCATCCTACCGCATTTGCAGTAAACATTAACAAGAGCGCTTCCGATGAATACATTAGAACAAAGGCCGAGTTTAAGGACAGCAGAGTGAATTTGCTCGCCAGCAGAAAGAGAACCTGATTTTGCAAAAGCTGAGAGGAAGGTGCTGAAATGGCGAGGTGTTAGCAACAGTCCGTTCCGATCCCTTTCAACGAACAGCTCTGGTGCGTTGGAAGTCGACTCAGGTTCTATCCTGGGAAGGGCAACGGTTTCTAGGGGAGGAATCTGCGGTGGGTAGTTTGGAAATTCAGACGCAGCCGGGAACGATAATGGAATTGTCTTCGCAGATGCTGCTGCTAAAGTGCGCCGGAAGTGGGGCGCGAAGACTTGCTTGAGCATTTTCTCTCACCATTTGCTCGCTTCCCAAACTTCTTCCTCGGCTATGTTGGCTCTTGGAGCCTGCCATTCGCAACTTCGCATATGCCGTTGCACGTCGACGCGTGTCGGCCTTTTCCCTGCAATATTAAAAGACAATAATGCATCCTTTTTTGCAGGGTTATAAATGATATTTGCCTGATAAATTCTGTAATCCCGATTACATTGGGCTGCCTCTTAAGTGCAATATTGCAGGCACCGAATGACAGTGCTGCCCTTATGTTTCCGGGTCTACACAATAATTTAATAAAATCTAAGCTATCCATAATGTTTATCATCCTATATTTAGTTAAAATAATGTGATTATAACATTATAAACTCTTAATAGTATATATTAGGCCATTATAATTTTTCTAATTAATTTTGCAACTCCCAACATATAATGACAATATTCTGTCCAAAGTGGTCCTTTGTTTTGAAGTAACATAATATAAACCTTTTTTTTTTCTTTTCGCTTGACATTTGATGGCTGATATCACCCCCAGTATTTTTGACATCATCATGCTTACTTCAACACTTTTTACATTTTTTTTTCTTTTTTGCGTTTCATTTACCTCAAGTTAAACAGCTGATTTGATAAGTGAAAAAAAAAAAGAAAAAAAATGTAAAAGGTGGAAATTTAAAGGAAAAAAGAGAAGAAAAGAAGGAAATGAGAAGGTAAGGAAGCTACAAGGTGCAAAAAGGGTTGCCGATCAGAAAAGAGACTGTTAAAAAAGTTGGTGATAGGAAAAAGATAAAAATTGATAGTTTGAAATATAAGTAATAATTAAAAAATTGATTCCAATATTCAAACACGGCCCCCGCAAAATTCACATACTAATTCTAATCTTGATATGGCTAAAATAAAGTAGACCTTATGAGACTAAGAAAAACCAAAAGTGGCTTTGGAATGTTATCACGTTATCTCTACTGACCGATTACATAATTCAGACAAAGGTTGTGATCTCGGATATTCATAAAAAGTTACAAATTAAGCAATATCGAAGTAAATAGTTTGTATAAATATACTTCTCTTTGAAATCATAATGAGTTTAAAATCATTTACACCGAGGGAAAAATAGAAAATCAAACAATTCTTTCGTCTGAGTGGCAATTTCAGAAATACTAAACCATAAAATAAGATTTTTATTCTCATCCTTACCAAATTATCAAGGCAAAAAAATATAGGTATGCTCGCTTGCCCATTACATCCAATTTTCACACTTAGAAAATAAAATCTCAAAAATTATGCAAGTTTTGACTTTTGATGTGTTTGGTTCGAGGAAAAAGGAAATGGTAAACAGTATAAAAAGTAAAAGAAGACGAGTGATGATATCAAAAGTGGTTGAAAAGGTAGGTAATAATGTAAAAAAGTAAGTTATGAACAGTTATTAGTCCATTGGTCTGAAAAATAAAAAATAAAAAAGTGGCTTTTATCTTTCTTTTTCTAACATGGATTTTTACTCTTTTACACTCAAACCAAACATACTCTTGCAAGGGAATTGGTTGTGAGAGACCCGGATGGTGTCAGGGAAGCACCTCTCCAATCATTCCTTTTTCAGGCTTACCACTTGTGCCTTGGAGAATGGACACATAAAATCTGTAAGACCGTCGCACAGGAATTCCTCAATAACCAATGAATAATGTCAGAAATTTTGAGGGATAGAATGGCAAAATCCATGAAATTCCCCAAGATCGTAAATTGGGGTGTTACAGGAAATTTTGAGGGATAGAATGGGGAAAAAATGATGTTTTCTAGTATACAGTTTTCTTGGCCTATACAAGCCGTATGCAAGGAAATTTGCAACAGGAAATTACAGCTTTGCAATTCAATTCATTAGCGCATCTTAAGCATATGACCAAGAAACCCTCTCAAGTTTTGCGCCTTCCGATAGTTATTTCCACTAACAGCAAAGACTAGAAATTTACAAAGGATGCTACCTCACGAAAGCCCCAACTCCTTTTTCAATTTGGCAAGAGCGGCTTCAATCTCATCAATGTTCTCTTCAATACTACTCTCCGTCCTAGATTCATTCTGAGTGTCATCTCTGCTTCTTCCTGACCCAGATTTTCCATACGAGTATCCTTCCACAAATTCATCATCTCCAGATCCCCTGTCAGTATTCGAGTCGGTGATGTTCAGTTCGTTCTCTAGGAACTCCACAAACTCTTCACCAATGTCCTGGCAATGTCGATTTTAGTTTAGCAGATTCATTTCAATCGCAAATCAAAAATAACTCAATATATTATCAGGCATCTAGAAAGCCCAGTTATCTGAAAGGACACCCAAGTACTCCGGCCCAAGTACCCCACTTAAAGGTTTGTAAATGGTTGATAATTGATATAGTCCAGTTTCATCCACAAACACAATCTTCTCCAACATGGGGTCCAACAGATCAACTGATTAAGTAATTGAATGGTGAGCCTCGCCTGTAAATCAACAGGGTTGGACATAAAAAGGAAAGCATCCCCTTCAATTAGCATCATACAGAAACTAATGGAAGGACATCTTTTGGATGGCATACGCTAGTATAGTTAGAAATGAAAGCTAGGGATAAAATGTAAAGGCATTTTAGCATCAGTTTCTTCTATCGGAAGGAGAAAACTCACAGCCAATTCCTCCCACAAGCTCTTTGGCTTCCCTTGTGAACTGGCATTGGCTTCCCAGTTTTCGAATTCCTTTTGAAGATCGCGAAAGAAGTCCTCTGTAAGATCACATTTAAAATCAAATCAATATAAGCTAGGCTCCAAAGGTGACGAACCCATTCAACCTGCTTTGAAATAATGAGGACAAAATGTCGATGCCATGGTCTCCATGGAGAGGACAAATCTACCTATTGTTATTTGGACATCTCTCAAAAAATTACCTGCAGAATAAATGGGTTAAATAAGAAATCACAATTCTGAACATGATACTAATAGAGCTATATCAGGCCAGATAGCTTTTCTAGGCCCACATGTATGGACACCACATATGCCATTCACAGCCAACAACAGAAACATCTAATTCAGCTCATCTCATAGAACACACCTTATATAGATTAGTGCTTAAAGACATGGAGGCCCATCAGGTAGGTATGATTTACTAGAAATGAGTCAATAGTTTGGCAACTTTCAGCTGGATTTTAAAAAGTCATGCAAATATTCTATTTGTTGTGGCCAAACTGACAAGTAAACTGACATAAATCATTCATAGTGCATCCTACTGTTGGATGGTTAGAAATTGGAGCAGTCCATCAAGGTATGAACTCTATTCATGCATGCATTACAGGACTTGTGGATAATTAGCAATACTCTAGGCTGAAAATGCAATGACATCATCTTCACGTCTGAGGATGGTTCTATCAACCACCAGACCTATTCAAGCTTAGGATGTGCTTAGCTGTTTGATTGAATTGAACTCCAATAATTCAACTTAGCAAAAGCTACTAACTAAAAGATTTACTTGAAATGCATGGATTTGAATTATAGGTTTAGTTGTAATTTGAATCTGACTCAAAACACAGCGTAGAGACCATATTGTGTTGCAGATTGATAAGTTCCACTGCAAAGCCCCTCTGCAACACTGGGATAGGAAAACCTCGTTTCTGATTGGGATTCTGTATTCATTATGTGGAGGCCTAGCACTGAATCCTTCCAAAACTCAAATTACATCAACCTCCCAAGCAATCTTTTCTGAACAATCTATTCCACATTTCCACTTCATCAACCCAGACCAATCAAGCAGAGTTTCTAGAAGCTCCATCTTTGCTAAGTGAGATCTGAGCTTCATCATCAAAGCAAAGGAGAGAAACCCCCAAGTCCTTATGAAAGCTGTGCTGGAGCATGATGCTAATGCTTGCCTTTTTCCAGAATTTTTATTTTATTTTATTTTATTTTGTTCTGGTCTGATTAGTTCCTCCTTTGGAGCATCTTTCATTGCTAGGGTCCCTAAGGAAGTTGCATACAAGCTGACAGATCTTAGGGACATCTATCCTCTAGGTAACATACATGTGATTACTGTTGCATGCTCTCATATTTTCACCTCATAATCAAAGAGTAGAATAATCTAGGTATATTGGCCCATGGAATCATCAATTTCTTCTGAATTGAACATCATTGAATCATGCATTAGATGCATAGCACATGCACACATTGAAATGGCTAGCAGAAGAATGAATAGGGCTTCTCCATAAACAATAACAGTAATTAAGATGATAAATAGTTAATAAGTACATTAAAAAAACAACTATATTTGTATAAAAAGTAAGAACTCATGCATACCAAATCCATAAAACTCTTCATCATCCCGCACACCACTGCTGCTGCTGCTGCTACTTTCCCATGCTGAACCAGAATAACCGGATGTGCGATTCCTATAGTCATAGTTCCTCTTAGATTTTGAGTCCACTAGAGTATTGTATGCATGCTTAATCCGCATAAATTTCTCCTGGGCATTTGCCTAGGCAGAAAAGAAAAAAGGAAAAAAAAAAAGGGTAAACAAATGTGGTAACTTTATTAAGGTATTTATGAAAACAGAAATGATGTCATGGTAATGTTGCCATAGAAATTTCCATGCAAACGAATGGTTAGAGCGATAACAATGTACATGTTAAATCCGATACATTCATTATAATTGTCAAAAAGTAAATGCTTAAATTTATCATGTATGACTTGTGATCACTCCTATATGCCCACAATAAATTTAAACTTTAAAGGACATGAGCATTCAAGCTATCACTATGAATTAGTTTTTGAATTAGAAATTAAAGGGACTTCCATGTCTAATTTCTATGCAAACAAATGGTTAGAGCAATAACAATGCACATGTTAAATCCAATACATTCATTATAATTGTCAAAAAGTAAATGATTAAATTTATCATGCATGACTTGTGATCACTCCTATATGCCCACAATAAATTTAAACTTTAAAGTACATGAGCATTCAAGCTATCACTATGCATTAGTTTTTAAAAGTTAGAAATTAAAGGGACTTCCATGTCTAATTAATCTGCTTCCTCACATTTCCACTTCGATATTCTCTTTCCAACTTCCTTCTTAGTCAAACGAGGAGTTTTCTTTGGAAAATTTCCATTGCAACTGCACGTATTTGGCCTTAAGCAACTCATGACTCAACTTGATAGGTTTGGACCTACCAATTGGTATTAAAGCAAGAAAATAAGCGATCCAAGAAAAGCATGGAAGACAATTAAAATCAGAAGAAGAAAATGAGTCTTGATTGAGTTGCTGCAAAGGATGATAAAGGCAGAGCTTCAGGTTGGTTCCTAATTCAAATCGTCACTTCTTTGTTCTTGATAATAGTCGCCTACAATCCCTTGTTGGACAAGACCAGATATCACTACATTTCAAGTCATTGGGATACAAATCAAGCTGATGGATACTGATAGCACCTTATTTTCCCGTGGAGATTGTTTTCCCCCTTTGAATAAAAAACAAGACCTACTGGTTTTGATATCTTATTCATTACTGTCAAGAAGAACTAGCTAGCCCAAAGTGTTCTTGACAAAAAGCTAAGTAGAGAAGCTTTGATTGATCATCCAAGTTAACAACTGAATTCAGTTTCCGAGATTACTAGCTGAAGATATAATAAATTGACATAGCACAACGGCAGATAACCCAAGACCACTGGAAGACTGCATGGAGAGGCTAGAAAAACTGGCAAAAAGGATGATACAAGGTCTAAGGCAAATTTCTGAGAAGCTGAAGCTGAATATAGCAAAGGTAGAGAATATAGAACAGAAGGGGCAGAATATAGTGCAGAACTTCAAAATTTGCAGATCAAGCTTGAATCTTTTGTGATGCAATTTACTTATGATTCAAGTGGTCAAGGACAGGTCCATCTTTGGAATGCTACACATGAGGAAGGAGATAGCGAAGAGACTGATGCATCAACTGAAAAGACAGTATAACCTCATCATTTGACTGGTGATAAAATAACACAAAAATTCAGTCAAGTAAATGCCCAATGGACTAGTTCAGCAGACGAATCCAGCCAGCTAGATAACTCAAGTTGTTTGTAACTGGATCAGGAAACAATCGTAACATGTATAAGAACTGTTTCGTTAACACTGAGCAAATCAAACCTTCATTCATCTAGCCCAAAACCCAATTTTCCCACATTTCCACTTAGATATTCTCTTCCCAACTTTCTTCTTCTTAGATGAATAGGAGTTTTCTCTGGAAAAACTCCACTGCAGCTGCACACATTTGGCCTTAAGCAACCACAATTCATCTTGATAGATAGGTAGGGACCTACCAATGATCAAAATCACAAGTTCTATTCTGGGATGGAGCAATGGAAGAAAACAAATTTAAGTTAAGAATGAAAGAAAGATGAATCTGAATCTCCAAATTTTCAGAAACCTTGCTATGACATTCCTCACTCTCCAATTGCATTCAAGGCCTGCTAAGTTGGTTGCATTTGATTTCTATGGAATTCAATTCCAAGAAAAAATCCATTTCCCAATATTTGATTTAACATGTATTTTCCATAACAATCCTACTTTTTTCATTATTATCAATATTTTCAATTATTATCTCCTATTTATTTTAACCTTATCGCTTTACAGTTAACATCATCCCTTATGTTACTAATATCAATTTTCTTTCCATTCAATTCCTTTCCAAGCAAATCTACTCTACCAATCAGGCCCACAGTGAAATTCGCTTCAAACCATTAAGGGAAATTTTTACATTGTCCAAATATTAACCAATAAAATTTCATCTAACGTGTATAACACCCAAAAATTTTGAGAATAGTTGTATGTAAGGCAAAGTGTTGGCAAGCACTAACGTCCATCAACTAGAGATTCTTATTTGTCCAAATGGTACTTCGAACTTGGAATGAGCATGAAGAGATTAATGATACTTCTTTATCTTTTGAGTTGTTCTGCCGGATCGGTCGCTCAAGATATTTGGTCTCCACTCGGACCCGATGATCCAAATGCAAATGGGCAGATGCCAAATTTCGAAAGAAAATATGTCTAAGCAGAAATTTTTCTAATAAGCCAAAATATCCCTCTTGAGAATACCCATGTTCAGTGATGAGATATTGTGTACCAACATGACACAACATACAATTCCACAAGATTTATAGGTTACTCGCATGCATGTTATTATAGAACATGTATAAAAGACCTACTCCAGTCTTGAGATAGAGGACTAATTCGGACGTTGACTAACTTTTGACAAGTGTGGAAAAAGGAGATGGCCTGCCTCCATGCTCTGGCATTCGTCAGCCCTAAATGGATCAAAACTACTGAGACTCACTTAACATTGAGTAATTAGTGGCTTGACTCAACATGCTGGTCATGGTCATGCAAATTGATGCTCAACAAGATCCCTGATCAACATGCCCATACCCATACATATGACATCCCATCTCCATCACTGTCTTCATTGTCATGATAGCCACCTAGCTCTTCCTCTACTTCTTCTGCAGCAAGGCCCTTGGCATCAACCACAACATTATTCACAACTGGATTGTGCTTGCTGTGCTCTCCAGCATTCTGCTTGTTGCTCTATTGCTAACTCATTGAAGCTCAACTCACTTGTGTCATTGCTGATCAGAATCAATAAAACTTAAGGATGGATATCCAAATGGGACTCACTTTCTGATTTTTCTCAGTTATTTCTATTTCAAAGCTTAGAAATCCAAGCAATATTAGAATTTGGTTTGATTTCCATTCAGTTTTCAAATCTGGTTCAATAAGGATTTTTATTTGTTTCTACCTCTCTTGAGTTGTCAAATATAATTAGATTATGCCAATTTTTTAACCCAATTTTATTTGTTGTACATGATTCATATATAGAATGTGTTGTTGGAGTTTACTGTTGCCACCGTCTTCAATGATCTTTCTGTCAGCCAAATCTCATCTTCTGCTTCCCCCACATTGGAACATGATAAGAATGTCATCAGCAAACTCATCTTCTAAGAAAACTTACTAAAAATTAGACTCCACCACAAGAGTACTGAAGGTTGAAAACTTGTCCACGGCAACAGCTTGACGAGCCTAAATGGTATCTTTTAATTCTATAGTGACCATATTGAAATATTTCAACGGCAGTATGGTTAGGCCTACTCAGATGTTGAGCCATCTATTCATGGGAGATTGAGATGGCTGGAGATAGCATATCGATGACAAGTACCACAGCCATCTCCATGTCTGGCATCTGTTCATGGTAGACTATTCTCCACCGCCAGAGAACAAGTCTGGTGGGTTAATGTTTAAAAGTTCGGGGTCTGGTAGTGGAAGGTGATGGTTTTGACTAATCTACAATTTATTTTTAGAACTGAAAAAAGTCATATGAGATAGATGAAATCTTACTGGTTAACATACAATTATTCAAAAACTTAGTTGGATAATTAAAAATTTCCCAAACAATAAAACAGGGAATGAAATCAGCAATATTCATTTGAATATCAGAGATTGCCGTTCCAAACCTCTTTGTTGACGTCAGGGTGGTATTTCAGTGCCAGCTTCCGATACGCTCTCTTGATTTGATCCGGACTTGCAGAAGGGGAGAGGCCCAGCACGTCGTAAGGTGATTCCTTGGAGCTTGCATTCAAAACGGTAATAGCGAGCCTCTGCCTGTTACTCGTCTTCTTCTTCGTCTTCCCGACCGAAGTCCAGGGATATAGGGGATTCGAGGGGAGGAGAAGGGCACTGAAATGGATTCCATGGCAACATCTGCAACTGGATCTTGGGTATTTCAGGCAATCCTCGAGACAAAGGTGAGATCGGGGCACATGTAATGTTAGAGGGAGAGAGATTCCATACATATTCATTCATTCAAACAAAAGTTGAAAACCACAGAAAGCCAAAAATCTGGGAATTGTCTCGTGTTCCCCCATGGCACTGGATATCTGCAGTGGCAGCATTCTCAGCCGTCCATTTCAGTGACCCAGCTGCAACTGGGATTCGGACGGTCTATTTGGAAACAAAGGCAGCAAAGGAGAGATCTTGCTCGACTTGGACAAGACGTTAGCCCAAACTACTCTATTTTTTAAGACTTCACCTCAATCCTAATTATAATTTTAATTTTAGAACTTCAGTCTAATTTAACTCAACCCTAAAAGATTCGGTTAGGGTTTAGGCTAACAATCCAGGTTGCTTTACATTAATACATTTTAATAAATTCTAAACTATATTTAATATTAATATTGATATGATATACACATTAATAAATTCTAACAATCTAGGGTGGGCCCAATACGATGTAAACATCTAACAAATCAATCATTATGTTTAATACTAATGTTAATAATTTTTGAATAATATTGAAAGAACTTCTAACGGTTTAGATCATTTTTCAAAGGCAATCTTAACAGTCTACACTAAGTAGTAGGGGTTACCTTGGTTTCGTTAAATGCCCAAAAGTATATTTAACTATTGCTGATTGAATTGGCAATTTAGGGGTACACCTTGGGTAGGTTATGTTCGATTCTTGGTCAACCTTACCCCAAACTCCATTTATAAAAATCCTGCTTTACCTTATTTTCAGGTCGGTTTGGTTACCACTGATTAATTTAAAGTTTGCTAATACATTTTTATAGCTATTAAAATTTTGCTAAATTTTGACACTATAAAAAGTTACAATTACTAAAAATATTTGAACAAAAGAATGAATTAAAAGTCAAGGTTTGTTAAATTTTAAGACAAAAATTCAGAACTCCTAAAAAATTGTCAAATATTAGAAGTCAACTAAAATCCACATTTAAGTCTAGATTCAAGAGTTTTAGTTTAGGTATTTTTCTTATTATTATTTTAATAATCTAAGCAAGTTGGGTAAAATTTGAGTACCCAAACCCAATCGAGAGCTCTAATAAGAGGAGTATGTTGTAACCACCCCTTTATATATTTTTTTTGAGATTGATATGATAATTTATTTATTTTTAATAACTCTAATAATCTTACTATTTTCATTATTATCTATATTTTTAATTATTTTTTTATATTTATATTTAAAAAATTATTTTATTTATATTATTACTTACTATGTTTTTCTATTACACTCTACACTCTAGTCGAACGGACTGAAGAGTCATTAAATTTTGTTAACTTTAAAAATATACTTTTCTTCATTATCTTTTGATAAGTAGTTATCTAGCATTTATGTTACTTATTTTACTATATTTTTACCCATACCTTTTAGCTATAATTGTACCTTTATCATTATTTTTAAATTTTTTAAAAATATACCTATAACTAATGAAATTTATTACACTTATATCAATGAAATCAATTTCAGTCTAAATACCCAAAAACACCAATATTGACCAAATGTTATTTTTTTAAAATACATTTTGGGACAGAATGGACTTGGGAGTGTAACCAAATTGGCTACTGAATAGTTTTCTCTTATTGTGTAGTCGTTATTTGGGAATGTACTATATTTTGTCATATTGTTATGCTAGCATAATTTGTAGGTTGTTAAAGAGCATCATTTCCATGGTTTAAAGCCAAAAACAAGTTTCATTTCTTCTTCATGAGACACCAAAACATGACCTAAAGTCAAAAAATCTCCCAAGGAAAAAATCCAAGTCCAAACTTAACTTTGAATCCTTCCTAACTTAAACTTGGAAACCTACCCTTTATTCTCACAGATAATCCTAACCATTGATTTAACTGAAAAAAGGAAATATTAAAACAAATAAATGAAGTGGCCCAAAATAAAATGTTGACTTTTACCTTGAAAATTCATGCATGGGTTACACTATTTTTTTTGCATGTCTTACTAAGTCGTATCAATTATAACTATTTGATAAAATGTCAAGATAGCAAGTATTGAACTATCACTTCAAGATATATTAAAAAGTCCCTTGGGGCTTCCTAGAAAGCTCATCTAGCCTTCAAAGAACTGATACAGTGAAGAAGTAGGGATAATTTTGCTCGTTTTCTTTACTTTTCTTATCTAGTAAATGTGATATGATACATGTTCCATGGTGGAGGCAATCTCAAAAAAAATGTATGTCCATCTCAAACATCATACGGATATTAGTTTATGCATATAGTGTCTCTAACAATGCTTAAACTTAAGCCCGCTTGATAGCTGCCATCTCCAGATGCTTGTCAAGGTTTCACATTTAGCTATCTTAAGGTTACTAATAAAATCTTTGATCATGTAACTGGTGATCTTAACTTGGTTGCCAATCAAGTCAACATAGGGTTAAGTCTAACACCCCTCGAGTGTGATAAATAAGCAATCTCATCTTTACACATTCTTCAAATGTTAAAGGCGTTGCCTATATGAGTAGGTCAATCTCTCTAAGCATATTACATACATGTGTTATTTATGAATAAGTATAACACTACAAATACAAATAATTGATTCCAAATCAAAATGTATTTATTCAATATAAGTCAGTGAAAAAATAATATAAGTGATAAAGTCAAGACAGATGCAATCCCATAATTTAACATGTTCCTTAAATGTATCTATTATGATAGTTTTAGCCAAAAGATCAACTAACATCCTATGTGTGGAGACATAATCAGATATCACTAACTTTTGAGCTACGATGTCTCTTACAAAATTGTATCTGGTACTAATGTGTTTGATTCTACTATGATATCTAGAGTCCTTCGTATGTGTAATAGTCGCTTGGTTATCATAATATAAATGTACTAGCCCATCAGCCAAAACATTGACTCCTGGATGCAGTAGGAATCTCCTTAACTAAACTATCTCCAACATTACAGCTAAACATACTACAAACTCAGCCTCAATGGTTGATAATGCTACACATGACTAGTTTTTGTTGCTCTAAGATATGACTACATTGTTTAAGGAGAAGATATATCTAGATGTGAATTTACGCTCGTCAAGTTCACCATCCTAATCAGTGATTGTATATCCCTTTAGCTGTAAATCATATCCTTAATAGTAGAGCATATAGTTTGCAGTGCCTTTGAGGTATTTGAAAATTTGCTTAACAACTTTCCAGTGCTTATGTCCTGGGTTTGACAGGCATCGACTGACTAACCCTGCAGCATAACAAATATCTGGATAGGTACATATTATGGCATACGTCGAACTACCAATAGCATTAGCATAAGAAAATTTTTTCATGTTATTGATTTCATCTAGGGTCTTTGGACACATTGTAAGGCTCAAGTCATCACCCTTGGCGATAAATATCATGGGATTGCAATTCTACATATGAAATCACTCAAGAACTTTGTTGATATACGTCTCTTGTGAAAGAGAAATTAACTTACTTGATCGATCTCTCATGATCTTCACCCCGAGAATATATCTTGCCTCACCCATATCCTTTATCTCAAAAGTTGAGGGCAACCATTCCTTAATAATGGTAAGAAACTTCTTATTCTTTCCGATTATTAAAATATCATCTACATATAAAGATAATATCACAAAATTATCTTTAAATTTCTTGATATACACACAGTGGTCATCATCGATTATTAAAAAACCAAATGTTAATATTGATCGATAAAACCTCAAATACCACTGCTTGGATGATTGCCTTAATCCATAGATCGAGCGATTAAGTTTATAGACTTTTCCCTCATTGCCTGCTTCTACAAAAGTAATTGGCTGATTCATATAGATCTTCTTATCCAATTCTCTATTGAGAATTATTGTCTTTACATCCATCTGATGTAATTTGAGATCCAAATGTGTGACGATGACCAGAATTAATCGGCTTAAGGTAAATCTTACCACCAGGGAGAAAGTATCCTCAAAATCCACACCCCGCTTTTGGGTGAATTTTTTTGCCATAATGCCCACTTTATACCTTCCTATGGATCTATCTACCCCACACTTGATTTCGAGAACCTACTTATTCTCAATAGCCTTACATCCAAGTGAAAGATCAACTAAGTCTCAATCATGGTTGGATCTTATAGAGTCAATCTCTCCATTGCCTTTTTCCATTTATCCTTTGCAAGACATGAGAGCGTCTTTGAAACTATTCTAAGCTGATCTTCATCTAATGGAAAAATCATAAGCGTCTCACCTTCAATAAAAAATCATTGTTGCTTATTAATAGGATGATTATTTCTCCTAAATGAAGATTCTAAAGAATTTAGCTGACTACTCTTGCTCAAAACAGGTAGTTGAAGTGGACCATTATTCTCCTCAATAGACTGATTTTGCAAGTCAATTTCTTTGAATTCATCTATTTCATAAAATGAAACATTTATTTCAATTTCTTCTCTACTAGAAAATTCGTTCTCTAAAATGTAACATCTTATGATTCTATTTCAGTTATAGTATCATCATCATGTTCATCAATGAACATGTAACCCTAGCAAGAATCAGGATATCTAATAAAGATACATTTCTTTCCTCTTGGTCCCAACTTTTCATGTTTATGAAACCTATTATGAGCATAGGTTGCCAATCCCCAAGGCCTCAAAAGGCTAAGATCAAACTTTTTTCCTAATCCACAACACATGGGGCATTAATGTGATAGATTTGAAAGGCACATAGTTGAATACATATGTTGCATTCAAAATAGCATCTTTTCAATAGAAGATAGGTAATTTTACCTATGCCATCATGGATCTCACCATATCTCCTAAATTTTTATTCCTTCTCTTTGCAATATCATTTTGTTGCAAAGTATATAAAATTATTAGTTACCTGACTATATACCCTTTTTGTCATAAAATTACTTAAATTTTTCTAACAAGTACTCAAGCCCTCGATCTGTACGGAATCCTTTGATTGTTGTACTTAACTGATTTTTAATCATAATTGTAAATTTTCTAAAATAGTCAAATGCTTCAGATTTATGGGAGATCAAATAAACATATCCGAAGTGCGTGTAATCATCAATAAAGGTGATAAAATATGAGGTATCATGCCTCACCCTCATACTCATATGACCACAAATGTTTGAGAGAATAAGTCATAATGGTTAAGTGGCACGAGATGCCTTTCTAAAAGGCTTCCTAGTTGCTTTACCAGCTAAGCAATGTTCATACATTGACAATAAAACTTTGGTGAGTTGACTTAATAGTTCATCTCAAGCCAAATGATTCATCATATCTTGGCCTATATAACCCAATTTAGCATGTTATAATACATCATCATTCAAACTCATAGAAGATAACATAATTGCAAAATAATTTCTAATATTACTAGAATTTAAGACAATAAATCTATTATACATTGTTCCATAACCAATACATGTAGATCCTTTCAAAATTTGGCATCCATTGCTAGAAAATTTTAAATTGTATCTTAACTTAAGAAGAATTATAACCGAGACTAAATTCTATCGAATATTTGGAGTGCATAGAACATTGTTCAATAGTAAACTTTGTTCCTCTTGTAAGTCCAACTTGCACATTATAATCTCATGTACTTCTACTTTGAAATTGTTTCTCACAAATATCCATTAGGATTACATAGGTATTCAACAGTATTCCATAAATGTTGTACAATTTGAAGCTACATGATATGTTGCTCTTGAGTCTAGAATCTACAATAGATGAGATTTTGTGAACATGACCAAACTAGAAACAAATGCGCAAGAGAGAGATTGTGGACTAGGAGTTACTTTCTTCGCTTCAATGCAATCATGAGCGAAGTGTCCCAGTTGACCATAGTTGAAGCATTTCAACTTTCTAATATCTTTGTTCTTATTTTCATGCTTCTCTTGTTTGTATTGGATGCCCTTACCTTGATTCCCTTGTTTAATATGCTTCCTTTTCGATTTCTGGTTTCTTTTATGTTTAAAACCATTATTTTTTAGCATAAAACCAAACTGCGCCACTAGAGCCTGAGAGAAAGACTTAGCCATAACCAAACGTCGTCCTCTAGCTGCATATGATGTGCAATATCATCAAAAATCTTAATACTATTATGGTGAGTTATATTCACCTTTATATACTCCAACGAATCTGGGAGAGACTGAATCACGACAGTGACTTGTTGCTCATCTGAAAGTATATGGCTGATAGTTTATAGTTATAGAATCATATTGGACAATGAACATCTCCAATATATACTGCCTCATAGTATGTTCTGGGTTCATCTCATAATTCTCGAACTGTAAGGTGAGCCTTTTAAGATGAGTCCTAGAACTACTACAATATTTATATTTAAGAATCTCCTATAGGACTTTGGCAGAAGTAATCCCAGTGAAAGCAAATATAAGATCATTTCTTATGTTGTTAAGCATCATAATGCGAGCACAAATTTTTTTTCCACCATTCAAAATATGCCTTCAAATGTTCTGGAGTAGCATCCTTTGGAGCTAGAGTAGCATTCCCTTGAGGATCCTCCATAGTTATAGGTACAATACTAATTTCTTGTTCTTTTAACATATATTCAATTTTAAGTTTTCGGATTTTAAAGTTTCCCTATCCAGTTTATCTATCCGACTAAGATTGGCCTAAAAAGCCTTAATTGCCATGGGTATAATCTGATTTGAGTAACCTATGAGACATCAATTGTTCTTTTCAACACTTATTCATATCATAAAATATATTTTGCCACATTATTACATATATTAATAATATTTTCATAAAACATGTAAAAAGAGAAAACATGTCATGCATACAATCATAAATTCACATCATTCGTTCCGATAAAATCAATATATGAACATGTACAAAGTCAAACGACTCAAGAATTCAATTATATGCATCATGCATGTTAATTAAGTGAGGTAAACTGAGAAATTTTCAAAATAAACTTCTACTAACTTATTAAATGAGTACGTGAGAATCCCCATAGTCCTTCCAAAATACTCTCACTCACCAAAAACATGTATAAGGATAAGTCATCATTATCACCAAATTTTAAAAAAAATGCATATAAATTCATGATTAATCATTACAAAAATAAAACAATTATATTTAAAAGTCTTATTTGGCAAATCTGAGCCAACAAATAAACTTAGAAGGTCAAAACACCTTAAAAATGACATTTTGAGAGAATTTTGGGTTTGTTGAAAAAATCTAGTAGCCAACGATCATTTTTCAAGTGTTGGTGGTGCCCCGCTTCGATTGAGCCTGGCCTGGGCCTAGCCTAGTGGGCTCACCATGAGCTACGCTCGACTGGACCACGCCTAAGCCTCGTTTGGTGGATGGGCTCACCTTAAACTGGGCTATCTGAAGTAGGCTTAGTCTGCTAGATTTCAAGTCATGGGCCCACTAGCCCATTTGGCCCAACTTCAAGTTACAAAATTACAAAAATTCCCTTGGCTTCTGAAAATTTACAAAAAATCCCCTGACTTGTAGCAATTTACATAAATACCCCCAATTTTTTTAAAATCTCAAAAGACTCCAATCTTTTATAATATTTACACTTTAACCCTAGGTCATTTTGCAAATTTTGAGGGAGGACTAATATGAAAAAAAAATCTTTCTTACCAAACTCATCCACGAGCTTGTTTTTGGAAAAAAAACTTAAATGTTTTTTACAAAAGCTATCTTAAATCCATTTTTTGCATATGATATGTCGTTAGAATCATCTCGGAGAGCACTACATCGTGGTACTAAAGAATCGACAAAAAATGGTTGATAAATTTTTTTTATCATTTAAAAAAAATCACAAATTTCATATATTTAATTATTAAAATAAAAAATTATATATATATATATATATCAATTCATTCCTCTCAAACCAAGGAAGATATCTAACGGCTTTAATAGCATTATTTGTTAGCAAATAGAGAATAATGACAGTGGAAGTATACCTTTAAAGATTACTTATCCTCCTTAAACTTTGATCCACACATCAGTCTCTCAACGAGTTTGAGACAAATTATACAATCGGAAGTGTCTCTATTACAAAATTTAAATGGCTTAGATCTATAAAAGACCTCTTCCAATCATCTATCTTGTCCTCTTAATCCATCACTTATTTATAAATGAGAAGAGAAATGTCGAATGGGTAAGTATATTTCCAAAAGGAATGTCGCCTTTCATGGCAAAATGTCGCCCCTCATGAGGAAACCGTGCTGCGCGTTATGGGTGGTAAAGTTCAACAGTTTTCTTAATTTTAAACTTGAGCCTTTTGAATTTGTTTTCTTAACTTTAAATTTGAGCGTGCCATGCTCAAACTTCAGCGCGCCACCTAGCCCTTGTCATGTCCTCATCAGATACCTACCTGGAAGCCCTTCCATTTGAAAGGTGAAAACCTTCTTATTGTTTTTAATACCCAATCTACATTCAAATATCCAACAGTTTTAATACGTCAATGTGGTTTTATCTGGATGTCTTTTCTTGGGGATGACTTTAGATAGCAAAATGTGAATTCAATTACATTCATATATATGTTCGAATGTGGGTGAGCGAAGAATTAATCAGTGTCAAAAGCCACGAACATAGGACGCGCGCATCTGTTCTAGTCCATTAGTTGTGTGCGAGCACACGTGTGCAAACTCATGGAAAAGCAAATAAATATTTAGGCAGTATGACCGAGTACGGAGCGCAGGTGGTATTATTCTCTAACAAAGCAATCTTCATGTATACGAAAGATTAAATCATATGCATCAAACACGTCAAAGTGAGGGCAGGATTGTTTCCTTTGAGTAAAGACTGGCTATCTGCATCATTTGATTTGACAGAAACTTCACAGCAAAAGCTAGACCTTATCCATCATGTACAGTCACTCCCCATTCCATGGATCAGTAACCAACTACGAGGCCCAACGGACAGTTCATATTCATTCGAATCATGGTCTACCATCCTCAGACCGACGACTGTTAATCAGATCTAAACACTTTGCAAGTCACCCTCACATAGGGTGCAATGGGTCAGGTTAGATTCGATTGGAAAACTCTAACGTTAATACAACTTATTTTCTAAAATTTCAACCCTAATTCAATCCTATTTTTAAAATCTGAGTTGGGTTAACGAGTCGAAAATGAATTGATAATTTAGGATGGGAAACTGTTGAGAGCTAATTAAGAGCAATATATATATAATTGAACAAAATATTTTTAAATTCTACACAAAGTTTAATTTTTTTAAAGATAATTGTTTAAAGATACTCATTTTTCGACGTGTTAATGAAAGGCGAACTTACCACTTTGACAGCCTATTTTGACAATGTTCGATCATCAAGAACGGGCCCAACTTTTGCATGGGTAAGATGTCCAATCCACCTGACATGTTAGCTTTCAAGTACAGCGGGTTGCATGTGTTGATTTATTTCAATAGTAATATCACCGCCGTTTGAAAAAGCAGCACCTGCCCCGCACTCAAACAATGTATTAGAGTGCCCATTCCTTTCTTTTAGCTATAAATTTTCCTATTTCTCCGTGTAATGATTACATCGAGGGGTCCACGAACAGATGGACCCTGCTTCAAAAGATAACATTATAGCTGGATGTGACATTTAGCACACCGATAGAAATGCACTACTCCGGATATACAAATTATCTAACCATAGTAGTAGATTGGTCCTATCATTAAATAGGGTACATTCCATCACAATTGCTGAAGAGCTTTTCTTAGCTGTCCATTAGTTTACCACATGTATTAATATCACTAGCTAAAAATTGGGAGTGAGGCTTTTTTTGTGTCAAGGCTGTATATACAGTCGTTCTCTATGTTACGTGCACGGATTTGGTGTGTTTCACGGTTGCTGCATGACTGCATGTGGCTGCGTGCACGGGGCAAGAACTAGTAGATCTCGGAAGAGAGAAACCTCCACTGAAAGCAAGGGATATATGCCTCCTGTTAAAGCATAATAAAGAAATTTAATAAAAAAAAAAAGAAGAAGAAGAAGAAAGAAAGAAAAAGAGGAAAAGATACACAACGAAAAGCAAGTGCCGATTACCAAGGAGTTGTGCTCTACTGCTCTCCACCAACCGTTATACGTGCAGTTGCGTAGCGCTTCATGCTCGCCGAAATCATAGGAAGCCACAAATTCTCTCCCGCTTATAATCCTTTCCCAAATCCCCTGCCATTACCAACTTCAAAAGTCGGAAAGAAGTGAAAATGCCAACTCCATCATATCTCCTCTTCTTCATTTTTTGTCTCTTTTTCTCCTTCTCATTCGCAAGTAAGTGTGCACACTCTCTCCCCCCCATTATCATTCTATATAGATCTGTGTATGATCGATGCGAGAAAACCAAAATCCATTTGTGGGCATGAAATTGAAGCATATATATTATCCAAAATCCATTTGTGGGTATGAAATTAAAGCATAGTATTATCTTTTTCCAAAGTGACTGCCTAACCCAAAAACGAACTTGGTCTTTGGTTGCAGGTGCTGGTCGGGGGGTCCAACTCATACTAGTAAACAACTGCAACCAAAGCGTATGGCCGGGCATCCTTGGCGGGGCAGGACACCCATCTCCCCAAGATGGTGGTTTCCATCTAAGCAATGGAGAGGAGGTCGTCCTAAACGTGCCGGACGGATGGTCCGGCCGGATATGGGGCAGGTCGGGATGCTGCTTCGACAACAACGGCAAAGGCTCATGCGAAACTGGCGACTGCTCTGGCCTGCTCCAGTGCAAAGGAATGGGCGGCCAAACTCCAGCAACGATAGTGGAGATGACGCTTGGAACGTCTAAATCACCGCTGCATTACTACGACGTTAGCCTGGTGGATGGGTTCAACCTGCCTGTGTCGATGAAACCTGTGGGTGGTGGGATTGGGTGTGGGGTGGCGGCGTGCGAGACGGATGTGAACATCTGCTGCCCTTCAATGCTTGAAGTGAAGAGCGAGGGGAAGGTGGTGGGTTGCAAGAGCGCCTGCTCTGCTCTGAAATCTCCCAAGTACTGTTGCACAGGCGACTATTCGTCGCCCAAGAGCTGCAAGCCGACGCTCTACTCTCATCTGTTCAAGGCCATCTGCCCGCGTGCCTACAGCTTTGCATACGATGACTCGTCGAGCCTGCACACGTGTAGGGCCCCAAGATATGTGATTACGTTCTGTCCTCCCCCTAGATAAGGGCGATTAGCGAGGGCAATTAAATAAAGTGTGGGTTAGCTTTTAGTATTAGTGCATGCTTTTGTGTCGTAGCATGTGTTTTGTAATTGGACTTCCTAGTGTTGATGGTATTTTAGTTTTTTTTTTTTTTGTTATTTCTCTTGAATGTTTAGATTTTAATGAAATGGGGAGCTGGATGTGGGTAGGTGTATTCTATCTTCGGCTACTGAAGACATATAAATGGCACTGTGATTTTTGTGGTGTGAAATCAATATTTCTTAAGTAAATTGGATCCGATAAGCTTCATTTATTCTCTAGTGGGGCGCATCTGAAGATCCCGATTGATCTTGAGCGACTTCCATATCGTCGTCCTTTTGCTGTCCACTGACCCTAAAGGCAAAATGGGCGAAAAGTAGTGGATAGGATTGGGTTAGTTTAATTTGCTCTTGTCAGGTGGGTTAAAAGCGATCTTGCTCTTGTCAAAGGTTTTATCTATTGCGTAGTTTGGGTCACCAAAATTTTGCTCTTGATTAACTGAGGCCTTCTCTGGGCCGGACGCCAAGTATCCAATAATCAACCTAGAAAGGGCTTATAATCCAATTCTTATTTTGGTTTAACAAATCTTTGTCATTTTATTTATTCCATCCATATTCATAGCAGGAAGGATTTCATTGGTTGAATTCGTGTGATCATTCTCACAAGAGAAACAACGACAGTTAAAAGTAACTCTACAAATGTTATGGAAATAACTGCAAGCAAACAGGCATGTCTGGACAAAGGTGGTCTGAGACTAAACCTTTTCACCTCCGAAACAACCCCTTTGCAAAATCAATATGATGGGAATGGCAATAATAGTTACAGGATGTCCCCATCAAAAAGAAATAATAAAGCATAAAACAACCAAATTTCTATCTAGATGTGCTCTACTTAAATTTTACAATAGGGGAAACGAGAGTTACGGGATGTCTCCATCAAAAAGAAAATAATTAAGAGGAAAAAACAGGCTGTCTATGTAGAGGTGCTTTACTAAATTTTAAAACGGTTGGTCAATAAAATAAACAAATGAAAGATTGCTTTCATGACTGCACATCCCTACGACAAAAGGAGCCAATTCGAACAATCAACGGTATCAGCCTGCTCATCCCGGAATCTATTACAGGGACAAAGACAACGTTCGTTCGCTATTAGCTGATTTTTTAATTCAATATTACTTGGATACATCAACAGGAGCTGCCTATCACACAGATCATTGCTTGTATCTTGGCTTAAAATTCTGTCGAAGAAACGAATAATAAATGGACACGTTGAACATTTAACAGTGACCCACATATAACAGGAATATGAGTGGTCTATTGCCACAGAGTCATGATATTTGAAAGAACAAACGTGCATAGGAACTCCCTACCAGATGGATTGCTTGCATTTCAAGCATATGCCACACAAGCAAGTATGCGAAGATTCTAGATCTTTGATTCCCTGCTGTATATTGTGTAGTCATTAAAAGGGAGAGCCTAATAACATGTAATCTGAAGTGAAATATGGATGTTGGTGTTGAAGAAGCAAGTAGAAAGAAAGAGGAGGTACCCACCTGGGGAAAATCTCTACCCGTAGAGAGCGTTCAAGAGATTGTTAGAAGGGACCCTTCAGTTGTCCCTGAAAGATACATCAGAGAAAATGAAGATAGACCCACTGTCACAGATGTGTCCTTCGTTTCTTCGGAAACTCCTGTCATTGACTTAGCATTGCTGTCAACTGGAGAAGAGGATGAACTCAAAAAGCTTGATATGGCTTGCAGACGTTGGGGATTTTTTCAGGTATGCACTGGAACATGCAACTCAGAGAACACATATTTTCATTGCATGTAACTTTATCAGAACCATCATTAGCTTATATTTCAATTCCCTGCCCCACTAACATGTTTACAAAGGAACTGATTTTAGTGCATGGAGAACAAGAATTTTGGTCAACCAACACACAATCACTGAAAGCAGACACGAAGGACTATTTCATTCGGAAATTTTACACAGAAGAAAGATAAAAAGGAAAAGGGCGTCCAAAATTTCCGTTAAATCTTGCTAGTGTAACAGAATAATTTATGGTAAGACACAAATTCTTCTCACCATGTTTATCACATCAAACCACCACTTATTTGGATATAGTGGAAAGAAGAAAACTAGTTCCAGTTAAGAATGAATTGTGCGAAAAAATAACTTTACCAAGGCAATATCATGTTCCTGATGGAAACTCTTGCTATATTCTAGCTCCAGCAGATACCCAATTACTGTATGTAAAGATATTTGTTCTTTTTGCCCACAATTGTTGCAGACTGACCCAATGAAAATAACTTCACAGATAATAAATCACGGGGTAGCTGAAGAACTACGGCAGAAGATAAAGGATGCTGTAAATGAGTTCTTCAAACTTCCTCTAGATCAGAAGAAGAAATATTCAATGCCATCAGATGACATTCAGGGATATGGGCAACCTTATGTGGTCTCTGAAGAGCAGAAACTGGACTGGGCAGATGCATTGATTTTGTCAATATATCCTTTGAAGATGAGGAAAGAAGGCTATTGGCCAAAAACCCCATCAGGATTCAAGTATGAATTCTAGTTCTGATTTTCCTTTTCTCTTTGTTTCAGGTGCAAAGAACTCAAAGCAAGGGCCTCAAGTTTCTCAGATTTAAGGGCAGATATTTTTTTGGGGATTTCAACAATATGATTATGATTGTTATGACAGATGATGCATATGATTTCTGATCATACCTAATTAACTTAAAAGAAGCAATAATGTTAACTATGACTACAAATGCTCCTTATCCATGAAGGTGTTACGAGGCAATATTTCAGTTGACCGCAAATGGTCTTACTTCTTTTCTTAACCCATGTATCTCCAGGCATAAAATGGGAAGGTTTTTAAATAAAAAGGATCCAACGTTGAGCCCATATTATTGACTGCCTAGATCTTCCATGCGCCCCATCAGTAAAAACTGAGGATTTTGTGGCTGTAGACATGACTTTGTTCGTGTAAATTTCATGGACTACAGAGAATTGTACCCAGGACCAAAAAAGATATTTTTTCGTGAATTATTTTTGAAGCTTACCTAGAGTATTGACTTTTCGACCTTTCCATGGAATATTTAGCCATTTATAATTTCAGGGGCCTTCTTACGATATCAATCTGCCTTTGTGAGTTCCTATAAATGCTATTTGAGAAAACAGAGCCTTTTCTATTATGTACAATTTACTGAATCAATTTCTAACTGCATAATTGAATTCTCGTTTCGTTTCAGAGATATCCTCGAAGCTTATTCAGCTGAAGTGAATAGAGTAGCCATAGAACTCCTGGCGTGTCTATCTTCATTGATGTGCATGGATAATAGTCTTCTCCTACGACTGCATGGTGAGATGATGCAAGCTTTGCGTGTGAATTATTACCCACCTTGCTGTAGCCCAGATCAAGTCTTGGGACTAAGTCCTCATTCAGATTCGAACAGCATAACCATACTTCTGCAAGATGATGACGTCCCAGGCCTCCAAATTCGCCATGACAGTATGTGGATGCCTGTAAAACCAAAACCAAATGCTCTGGTTGTGAACATCGGAGATTCTCTTGAGGTATTACGGCTATAGCTTTTTTTATAGAGTAATTTAATCAGGGAAGCATTTAGAAGTATCACCACGTTTAATTCAATAAGTGGGTTAATACTGGCCAGGATCTTCTACGGTTACACCTTGAAGTCACGGAAATGGCTTCAATGTGCACCTTTGCTGTGGCCAGTAGTAGAGCATGGCCGAAAGACGAGCGACACCTATTAGGAAGCCAGTTTCAAGAGCCAGTCATAACTATTGAAAGAAAGGCAAAGATGACAATGAACAAACATCTATCTTTAGATTGAATAGTTTTTGTAGAATTTATGCGGTAAAAACAAAAATTATAGAATTACACGTGCCTCATGAAGATGCCATGTTAGCAGTATGCAACCAGATCCAAGTAATTGCATGTAAAATGGCCACTGCGAAAGCATGTATACTTATAACAGTCCATTTTTCCTCTTTTTTTTCTTTTTTTTTCTGTGGTACTGGTGTTGTTTGTCATTGTTGGGTTTAAGGAAGGAGGGGAGAATCATAGTGTAGTCTCACTGAGACATTGTTCCATACATTTACAAATCAGGTGATATAAGGATGCCTGCAATGTTGAGTCCCAGCACCAGTGAAATGCACGGTCACAAAAATTCTACCTATGACTAGTGGGGGAAGTATGAAGGAGGATGGGTAATTGTGGATAAATTTGTAATGTTTTCTCTCCATCTTGATTGATTGATACAGATATTGAGCAATGGGAATTACAAAAGCATCGAGCACAGAGCAGTGACTAACAAAGAGAAAGCAAGGATTTCAATTGTGTCATTTGTCTGCCCAGCTGATGATGCAGAAATCGGACCACTGGATCACATCTTGCATTGCCAGCAGCAGCGCCCAAATTACAATACAATCAGATATGGAGACTACGTTAGGTATGGTCTAACAAGAAAATTGGAGGGAAAAGCCCACACGGAATTCGCAAAATTAGAAAATAAATAAAGATTTATTATGCTACCCTCCTGGAATGTATGTGAAATACTAAGCCAGAAGCTATCAATAAAATCGTCTAAGATAAATACATCGTAATCTAAAAACATGCCAGTGTATCAATGTGGACAAATATCTGCTTATTATATGTTTAGTCTGTAAGTTTTATTACTTGAAATCCAATAGACACTAATATCACTTTCTTGTTTGATGGATATGGAAGATGGAACTGTTATTTCCAGTGAAAAATGATGTTTAAAATACGGAAGATGCATCACTTATATTTGCATTCTACAAGTAACTCTGGCTGCAGTCTGATACATGAGCACACGAAAAGAAACAAGAAAGAAAGAATTTGGGAAGCTGTTACAACACGAAAAGAACCAATGGACTTCCCTTCACTATGTTTTGAAGCTGTGAAAACATGACCATGGTTAATCCAAAAATGATGACTTCTTGTGCTCTGAGTTAAAATGACAACTTGCTAAGAATGGAAATGATTGAACCAACTATGCAGAAATCCATGGAACTATCCAGATGAAATCAAAACTCTCAGCTTCAGTTAATAGACTGAAAAACTTCAGTTTTCCTTTGCCTTTCCAACAGTCTGCCTTAACCTCAAACAATAATATAATACTATTACTCCGAAGAGCTCCTTTTGATCTCTAAATAACCCAGGATGGGTTCCTAGTAGAAGGTCATTGTTGGAGCCACTGAAGACAACTGGGATCCTAACCTGATTAAGATAAAAGCACCATGCCTCGTTTGGCATTCTTCAATGAAGAAAATTTGAAATTTGCTGACTTCATTAAACCTCAACAATATTGGTTTTCATTAAATTTTTATATAATCAAATAATTGAATGTATTAAATGTGCCTTTTCATTGCAAAGGTAGGGTGAGTCTACAGTGACAATCTATTATCTACAGCTGAGTTGCTCAGTTGGAAGGCACCAGATGTGTGCCTGTCCTGGTCATAATGGTTCGGACTCTCAATGCCAGTTAGAAAGTCCAGAGATTTCACTTTACTTTCCACAGAAATGGACCAAGCTCGTCTTTTTGCATATAATAAAAAAGCGGAGAAAATACGCACAACGGAATGACCAACACAAAGTCAGAGGAATATTGAACATTTCCAATGGATGCTTACTGGCCAGAATGCTTACGCTTGGACAATTCTCAAACCGATGTAAGCTGCAGTAACAAAAATGAAATATACGGAGCTCAAGTAACGTCAAATAAGCTGCTGCTAATGAGCTGCCATTTATCCGCACAACTATGAATCATTTGTATGTTTGAGAAGCACATCACGTACAACAGAAGACAGGAAGAGAGATGAAAGGTAAGGCTGTACTTGCGTTGGGATGTTGATTCTTCGGCCTATTCCAATTAGAGATCCTTCCAATCTTGGGAAGGCATGATACTATATGCAGACCAATGAATATGGGTCTGGGACACTGGGACCATAATGTGAGATGGGACTGGGATATTCTCATCACTCGGCTCAAAGGGAATGTGGAGGTGGGTTACTCCTATCGCTCAACTAAAAGAAAGGTAGGAGATGCCATACTTATCAATCAATTGAGGGTGTGTTTGATAACAAGGAAAAGAGTTTTCCACCCCTTTTCACTTCCTTTGTGTATCTTTTAATGTAATTTGATATATTAACTACCAAACAATCTTATTTTTCCTCATTATTACTTACATTTTTAATTATTATTTTTTATCTTTTCTTATAAAAAACCTTATCATTATTACTCCCTATATCACACCATTTCCCTCACTTTTCTACATTTTTTTTCCTTTCCACAATCTTTTTTCCCCACCTCTTTAAATCATTCCCAAACGGTGTTTGGTAATAAAAAAAAAAAGGTAAACAACTTTTCTATCTTTTTCCACCCTTTTTACACAACTTTTAATACGATTTGATATCTTAACTACTTAACAAGTATTCTTTTTTCATTATTACTTATAATTTTAATCATTATTTCACATCTTTTCATACAAAATGTCTACTTATTTTGTTTTTATTCACTTTATTTTTAATCATTATTCTCGATTACATCATATCACTCACTCTTTTTTCCCCTCAGTTTTCTGCATTCCTTTTTTCCCTGTATCTTTTCCCTATTCCCAAACACATCCTTAAGGAAAATCCTAATGAAAAGACAATACTTGGGTCTTCACTTGTCCTAGCATAAAAATTATTTGTCTTTTTTTTTATGGCATCTATGGAACAGACTTATTTTATCGGAGTTTCCAAAGTCATATAAACACAATGAAAACAAGCCCAGATAACGTCATACACTTTAATCGTTACAGACAAGTCAACAAGTAAAACAAGAAGCAAATTAAGTAGATTAGTAACACACGAAGCAAATTGTGTAGATTCTCTAGGGTGTCACTAGGGAACATTGTTAAGCACATATGCATGGACAGCTAATGCTCGCATCAACAGATGCCGCTCGGCTGACAAACACAATATCCAAAGTCATTCACAAAATGAACCTCATCTGAAGATGACAACATCAAACATGGAGGTGGCTGTTGCAAAGACAATAGGCACAAAATTGCTTTATAGAAAACACTGGCTAATTTTCATAACTTTCCATCTGTTTTAGCTGATTGTGGCATACCTTGTAAGTGGACCAATCTGATCCTTGGGATTAAGAATCTAATCAAATGGATTGGATTTTGCACTTGTATGCCATCCTAGCATATGTCATGGGGTGTAGTTTAGCTTTGTCCACATGCATGCGCCCATACAAGTTCATCGCTATGGGTGATTGCTAGAAAGATTCCTCACAATAAAAAACTGGTTATGATATTGCTTCATTCTCATCTGTTTGCTTCAATGAAACTATAATACATCTAACGACTGGGACTATTAGCAAAAAAGGAAATGGGCTCAAGCATTGATGACGGCACTTTGCAAAAGGATGATGGGTTGGGGTGGGGAAAATCTCTGCCAGTAGATAGTGTTCAGGAGATGGTAAGAAGGGATTCACAATCTGTTCCTGAAAGATATATAAGAGATGACATTGATAGGCCCCAAGATGCAGAGTTTTCTGCCCTCATGCATGATATTCCTGTCATAGACTTCTCTCTGCTGTTATCTGAAGACAAAGATGAACAAGAAAAGCTGCATCAAGCTTGCAAGGAGTGGGGATTCTTTCAGGTTTGAGAACACCATTTTCCACTAGTGCCAGTGCTGAGAAAGCCTGCTTGCTGAATTCTGCATAAACATGCATATGAAATGCCTGCTTGCCTGCATGAAAGAGTGAGCACACTACCCATTGTATTGGATGCTTAGAAATTCATCATCATTTAACCATTATTCTAACTAACTGGGATCAGCTACATGGAAACACTTCATCCATTCTGCTGCATCATGCATCATATCCTCAGTTGGTATGTTTACAAAATAAAATTATTAAAATGACTAGAATTTAAACAATTCAACTCAAATCAATGGGGTTTTAAAGCAGAATCACAGTGCAACTCACAGGCTAGCCTGATTTATGGGATAAAACATTTAAGCCAAATAACTATGTTTCCTGAGACCAACAGTTTTGTGGGCTAGCAAATTCCATTACCAGTTCCAAAAATTTAGGTGTGGGTGATATTCGTAGTAATCATCCCTGCATGTATTTGCTAACAAAGAATTCAAAACTAGGAGATAATGCTGAATACAAGGATTGAACAGTGTTCTAGTTCACACCCAACTTTGGGCATTTTTGGTAGGTAGATTCAGCACGCACCCCACTGTCAATGAATCTAATTACCAAATTCTATCATGCATCCCACCCAAACAAAATAGCAAGAAAACTAGGGGTGTGAGTTAGGTAGGTTCGGGGTGGATTTGAGTTTGCCTAACCCTAACCCTCGCTTTTACAATCTTTTCCCAACTTTAACCACAACCCTCACTTTTATAACCTTGTACCAACCCTAACCCTACATGTGCAGGTTAACTTCGGTTTCGGGTTGAAAGATTATGACAAACCAAATAATAAATCATACATAACATATAATTAATTCACATAATAGCCAAACCATTGAACTCGGACTATCAAATTCAAACACAAAAAACAGTCAAAACATCAAACTCAAACAACAAAATATATCTTTCTATAAAAGAACATATTTCTAAGATAAACTATTTTCAATCCAAGTCTATAACTATTTGAAATCAATAGTTATTATTTTTATTGATATATTTTTTTTAATGAAGGGATGCGCGAGTTCGGGTTGGAGTGGGTTGCCCGACCCCTTACCCACCCCGAAATTGAAGTAGGTGCGGATTCGGGTTCAAGTTCGGGTTGAATAATAGCTTCCCAACCCTACCTAGAATTTAGGTTTGGTTTGAACCTTCCCAACTTACACCCCTAGAGAAAACCAAATTCAATGAAGGCCACGAACAGAAATCACAAGTGCAATGTGCACAAAAAACTCTGTAATTTAATAGTTGTACTTAAATTTCTGCTTCCAAAATCACCTAAATCCAGACAAAAATAGAGAAAAAATTGAAAATCGAGTCTGCAAATCAGAAATCACACAAGCATAGAAAATCGGAAATGCCACAACCAGAGGGCCTGTAACAACAATGACTCACCAGAGCATAAAATTCAAAGGGACTTGTGCAACACAGCATTATTTACATGTTGACACAGAAGAAGATTCAAAATCCTAAATATGTTATTTTCTTCAGAAATAACAACAATTCATCTGTAAAAAAAAGTACAAAGAAATAGCCACCAGAAAGAAGTGGTAGAAAACAGCAGGTAAGGGCCCCATGAAGAGACAAAAAAATAAGCAGCGCTCACATTGCTACACAACCATCTACAAACAAGCTTAAATATCAAACCAGCATATGTTGACTTCTTGCTTGATGATGCACACATTGCCATATTTTTAGTGACATTCAAGTGAGTAAAGAGACTCTCTCGTCTAAACCTCTTATAGTTATGATATTAAATGAAAAACACTTTCTGCAGGCAGTGAACCATGGTATACCAGAAAAGGTGTTACAGGAAGTGAAGACTGCTGCTTCTGAATTTTTCGAACTCCCGCTGGAAGAAAAGAAAAAGTATTCAATGGCATCAAATGATCTTCAAGGATATGGACAGGCTTACGTTGTATCAGATAAACAGAAACTGGATTGGTGCGATTTGATATTTCTGATGACACAACCAACAAAGATAAGGAAGTTAAATTACTGGCCAACCACAGTAGAAAGTTTTGTGTAAGTCTTCTAAGTTCTCTCCATAATTGTTGAAAGTACCAGAATACCTAGAATCAGGAAGTGAAGTACGGAGAATGATCACTGGTAAAAGGTAAAAAAAGAAAAAGAAAAAAAAAAAACTGGCCATCCCACCTTTCTTTTCTTTTCTTATCTGTTTTTTTTTTTTTTTTCGAAAACTATGTGCACATTGCCAGCAGTTGTCAACATTATTGAGGTCTGCTGCATGAAATCAACTCCATCACAGATCATTTCCTCTGCCAACTGATTGGTTTTTATTGCTTTTCTTAACATATTTTTTCCCTTGTTTGACCATTTAACCTGACTCAACTCAGTCCAAGATGATGCAGAACTGACCCTCTAAGGCTACTTTCTTCACTAGTTAGTTATCACCAAAGGGTGCTGCTTCCATGTTCTCTTGAATGCATTCACTCCTGATTCTATTCTTTTCCTACTTCGTAGATCTCAGAATCCTCATCATCTTGTTTACCTTTTCATTTTTTCACTTGCTTATGAGAATTTATCTTCATTTGATTACTTTAATCTAGACCATTTAATAGTTATCACAGGTTCTACTAGTCAAAGGATTCTCTCCCCCTCTAGCTTTCTAAAGCTCTGATTTAAGAGTCTAAGGGACATCATTAGGGGCCAAACATAGCAACAATCCCTCCTCTAGATGACTTATTATATGATGCTATCAAGCCTCTAATCAAATCTTCACCATCACTTTTCTTTTTATTTGTACCAAATGGTAAAGCTATTATCTTTCTTAATAGACGAACTCATAATCTGCCATTACACTTTCCTTTCCATCTATTCATTCGTTAATAATTATCAAAACTTTACACCTAAACCCTGTAATTTAATCATGAAAACATTAGCCACTGACCTCCTTTTGCAATTCGTGTACGCAGAGGACAGCTTGATACTTTGGAAATATTTTGTCCTCAAATTTCCGCTAGAAAACTTCGACTAATGATCCACTTTTTGCATTGGATGCTAAACTCTAAAAACTTTCAACCTGCGTAATAAAATATTTTGTAATCACAAATGACATCAAACACCGTTGTTCATTCTTTATTGTGTGTGCAATCCTCACTAATTCCTCAACTGCCCAGTTATTTTACCATCCATCTAACTAATTTAATCATGATTAGAAAAGATCATTAATTGCTTTCATATGCTTGACAACGGTCAGTAGCTAAAATCTCACTTAATCAACTTAATTGTGCTAGATTAACAGTTGTGATAACTGCATCACCTGGAGCATGAAATTAACCACAAAAATCTTTGTTAACTCTGTAGCTTTGTTGAAATATAATGATACTTGGCTGCAACGTTACAGCTCTATCCATGGAAATTGACTTTGTTAAACATGTTACCATTTGCAAATAGAAATTGGACAACCAACAGCTTTTGAAGCAAAGTATCACTATTATATTCATAAAATTGCAAAACCGCGTAACCACACAATGGCAAAAATTTTAGCAATTTCCTCACTGTATTTAAGTGTATTTCTTTTGCCAGGGATGCAGTTGATGTATACACAAATGAAGTGCAAAGGGTGGCAATGGAGCTCCTTGCTCATCTATCCTTGCTGATGAACATGGACAGAGACAGCTTACTGGAACTACATGGGGAGATGAAGCTTGGTGTGCGTATGAACTACTACCCTACTTGCAGTAGACCTGATCTAGTTCTGGGCGTAAGCCCACATTCAGATGGCAGCGCTATAACCATTCTCCTGCAAGATGATGAGATTGTTGGCCTCCAAATTCAGCACAATGGCTGTTGGATTCCTGTCAAACCAATTCCCAGTGCTCTAGTTGTGAACATCGGAGATGTTATGGAGGTATTGAAGTCTGATCTATTTCCCTTGTATAACAGTTCGAAACATGCATGTAATATCAACCATCATTAATTATCATTGATCAAGGAGGTTTCTAAGGTTGCTAGAAACATCCAAGATAAACACGAGAGGTCTATGCATGGAACTTGTTGACTCATTATGATCATCCATATGGCATTGATCAGGCCCATAGAAGTGACAGGTAGAAATTATATTGTATGTATTTATTCTTCTTCTTTTTTTTCAATTTCAGAACAAGACATTTTGCAGAGCAAGCAAGATGCCAGTTTAATGCGTAGGACTTCATTGAATTATACTTTACTTCTTGGTCCTTTGCAGGTTTGGAGCAATGGGATGTACAAAAGCATAGAACACAGGGCTGTCACACATGCAAAAAAGGCGAGAATGTCTCTAGCAGCATTTGTTCTTCCAGACCCAGAGGTGGAAATTGGCCCTGTGGATCAAGCGGCGGATAATCACCATCGTCCAAAAACGTACAAAAGTTTCAAGTACATAGATTACATTCGACATACTTTGGAAAGGAAAATGGAGGGAAAGGTGCACATCCAATTCCTGAAATTAGAAAATGAGTGATGGTCACTGGTACTCTGTATTTAAACAATCTGTCCCTGGCATAAACAGCAGAAGAATATGCATATTATGTCAAAACTGTTCCTAGGGATTTGCCAGCTATCTTTGATTTCCTTTTTCATATTACAAATCCTATTTTTATTATCAAGGGTTTCTGAGACTAAGTGTTAGAACAACGCTGACAGAGAAGAAAAGGGAAAATATACAGGATCAGATGCATCCACCACTGCAAAAATGTTGATAGGATCTCAAGAAGGGTGACTGCTAAACCAATCCTTGTCAATAAAAAATTCCCTTCCTTCAAGGCTTTGTCAAGTCAGGTTATTCCGGTAATTGGGTTGAGCTCACCATGTTTGGATCCTTGAGCAATTGCTCTCCACGCAATTCACACCTAAAGCCACCCATCTCATTCCAGGTATTTACTCAATGCCTACAAGTGCACACAACAACAAAGAAGCAAAGCTCTGGTTCGTTAAAGGACCAATTGCAAAATGTGCAATGAAAATAACACTGCAATTGCCCACACAACAATGGTTGTTATCATATTCACCTTGGCTACCAGAAAATTAACTCCCCCGAGCTTGAATTGATTGAATTCCCTGAAACGATACATTTAATTGAAAATTTGCATTGCATCATATAACTTGATGTTTGACTGGGATTAATCGCATGGGGTAGAAGGTACAATGGATGGACCATTGAAGAGGATCTTCTGGCACAAATTCAATCAGTAATTAGTTGAGTCGAGAATCTCCAGATATGCCATCAAGCCATCAACCAGATCCAGATCAATTAATTAGGTCAACCTGAAGTCCTAGATCCCTCATCTGATGTCTCTTTAACCTGAATATTTGAATAGCCCACATACTTTGCTATAGCTGATCTACAGTTGAAACCGTGCAAGGAGCTTGGTCTTTCCTCCAATCCATGATCTGAGACCTTAGTTTTAATGCTTACACAACACTTGTCACAATTAAAGGAACTTGTCGCATTCAAAGGAAATTCAGATAAATGCCTACCACCTTGACCTATGCATGCACTTTGCACACTAATAGCAAGATTCTCACGAAAAAACAGCAGAATAATATGCATCTGCCATCGACAGAGAATTGCAAAATCACCTTTCTTGCTTTGCTTATGGGGTATTTCACGTTTTGATTTGCTTCATGCTAGAGAAATGGAATGGGTTGGCCAGGAACCGAACCATGCGTTGGCAAGCTGCTTGCCATTACTCCTAGCACTGCGATGCCATAGTTTCTGGTGAAAGGACCACACAGGTTCCACAGGAACAAAAGATTCAATGGCCCTGCTTGATTCAACTGGAGCTTATTGGCTAATGGCCGATAAACAACTGAAACCAAATAAACAAAGACTCTTCAATGGAGCTTAAGTAAATGGCTTCAAATTGTCATGCTGTGTTTGCTGTAGCTGAAGCTAGAATGCTGAAATAATGAATAAATGACAGTGGTCCTCATTAGAGTCTTCGTGAAAGGGTATGGGGGTTTTGTAAGACCCACGGAACTTTAAGAAGACAATTTCTGTGAACTAAGCACTTCTTCCACAGCATATGGCTTATCTTTGAAAATTGCCTCATCAGCAATTTTTACAAGCTGCAACAAATAAGGCTTATATTTTGGTGGGGCGTCTTTTAAGAAAATAAGCCATGAACATGAAAACACAAAAAAGCTGGGTCGAATATAGTCAATATTACAAAACAAGTTCCCTCTCAAGAAGAGGAATCTCAATTGCAACCCTTTTTCTGCAAGGTCATCTAAAAGATCATTACCATACCACATACAACCGAAAATTAAATGCTCAAGCTCTGGGCAAAATTGTGAATCTTCCCAAACGAAAGTGAGCATGAGCTATATGGAATTCATTAATAAGTGAGAAAGAGGTCCAAATTTGCTTTAATCTTTTTGGCAGTCTTCAAATCAAATTAGGAGCTTGGGAATACAAGAACAAGATACCTGAAGGTAGCCAGGAATCTACAGTTCAAATACTAACAAATCCAATTGAAAATATTATGTAAAGATAGTGCTACGAAAATGAAATTCAAATATAAGGCAGATTCTTTTTATCGTTAAAGCATTTATTCTTCTGTAGGCCAAAGCAATTTTTCTTGAAAACGAGTCCCCAAAAGAAAAAGGAAAAAAAAACACTCTTGAGAGAACCCTTCCACTTCTGCACTGCAAGATCCTTTCCAGGAATCTAGACGGCAATGCAACCACACCTACAAACTCCACGGAAAATATTGCACAAAAGATTAATGTGATCCAGACCTTACCAAGCACCTTATTGGACCCAATAAATTCATAAATGTCCAATCTTTTCTTGCCCCCACCAAAACCATCTCTTGACCATATTATGAATAAAGTGAAAGAAGTATCCACACACTTCAATGACCAACCTTCACTGGAGCAAGGCTGACAATTTTGGTATTAACAACAACATGCCAAGTCGATATAAAAATAATTCTCATAACCAAAGGCTATAGATATAGTCTACATTGTATTCATATCCTTCGCACATAGAATATTCACAGATTACTATGTTTTGCCTAATAATTATGCAAATATGACAACGATAGGCAGCGTGGTTCAAGTGCATGAACCAGGTTGATAAGGTTTATGCTAACCTTATCCACCATTGCTCTCTGCAAAATTTTGTGAAAGATCTGGTTGAGGACCTCCCACATTTCAGCTTCTTCTTTTTCTTTTCTTTTTTGACAGTGCTCCATCCAACTCTAAATGTTAAGCTTTGCCCATTGCTCCCAAATCGGAAGGCCTGCCAAATCCTCCTCTCACCCTCATATGTTTCTTCTGAAACTACGCAGCCAGAAGGCCTGACTAGATCCTTTCTCGATGAATTTCAAAAAGCCTGGTCTTTTTTTCCTGGCAAACCTATAAAAGGGAAGACTGAATTGAGTGGAGAATCCATGAATTGTTTTGAGATTTGATTGCACACTAACAAATCATAAAGAAGTACCAACAAAAAGAGATTCAAAATGCTTTATGGGATTCTGAAGAAGCAAAAAGCTTAAACATGCAGGTACTAAAGATATATCCGGTATCACAAATGGAAGCGCCATGTGATTTACCAACCAAAAGCACCATTCTTTTCAAAAGACACCAGAATGCATGAGTTTCAGTCATCGCTATCCTAGTTAAAATGAAGCAATGAAGAAATATAATCATACACTGTCATCTAAATCATCAATATGCATGTACATGAATAAATAAAATCATAAATTTTCCTCTAAATGATCAACATCCCTGTATTTGAAGAAATAAAATCATAAATTGTTCTCTAAAATGATCAATATCTATGTATTTGTAACTGAAAATCTGGTTCAGATTGAAGTGCCAAAAGCGTCCATCAAAAAAAAAGGGAGGCAAACAAGTAGCCATTGCAAGTAATCATCACATCACTCTTCTAGATAGAATCTCCAATATCGTTCACCCTAGAAACTTCTATAAAGGATACAGTAAAGAAAGGAGAAATGGCAACACAGAAAGGATTGTTTGGATGGCCATGAGTGGGGTTACAATTGATCAGCTGGAGAACCTAGGATTGAAAAATGTGCAGGAGGACACACCAAATTCTTCCTTATTTGGTAAAGATTTACCAGTGGAGAGAGCAACTCTTCTTTTACAGGTGAATGCCATTCAACAAACTTTCCTAGGGGCCCAAAACCATCTTAAGGAACTATTACCAATGAAAAAATGATGCCCATGCCAACAAGTGAACTTTGGACATGCGCATCTGCAAACAAATTCATGAGTTCCTTGTCTGGCTGAGAATGATGCCCACACCAATAAGTGAACTTCAGAGAGGCACACCTGCAAACATTCATGGGGTCATTTTATTAAGTGAACTTCAAACAGGCACATCTAACAAATAATTTCGTGCAGTTGTTTTCCTGTTACAAAGATTTTCTCACCATATAAGAATAATTTAATTTGTAGTGAGGAAAAAAGTCCAGATTTCACCATCATGACAATGTAATTAACCCTATCCAATTAACCAAGGAAAACGCCAGAGTTTTATATCGAAAAAATTAAAGCAGATTTATATGTCTAATTTTCCCATAATTTTTCAGAAAACACAAAGTAAGAAAAATGTTAGAAGGTTAAGCCTTGGCATCAAACTTGCTTAGAATATAGATATGCCCTGGAACTTCAAACTTCTCTAAGTCTGTCATTTGAACCTCTAATAGGTTTAAGAGCATCTTGCCAAGTGCACTTCACGAATTGTGAGGCCCTTATCACCTAACCCAGACTCATCACTTCACAGCAATGTTCTTGCCCTGAAACTCCATGAGATTAGCCACACACGTGAAGTGGGCAAGAAACACCAGCAACCATGCAGGGTATCAGAAACAAAAGACTTCAGAGATTTTACTGTTGCCTGGATAAATACTCTGAGATCACTACATGGGAAGTTTTTGTGATGAAAAAAGAAGAAGAAAAGGGGAAAGGAGCATGAAGAAGCATTTTTGACATACTGCATCATCCGAGCTGGGACCTGCATTATGTCACACAGCCATTTTGACTGTTCATGAAACAAATCATTAATGAGTGGATAGACCCCGCTCCGAGCCCTCCAATCTTTCTTCAGCCTTTCAAAAAGTTCTCAATTTCAATATCTATTCATTTGCGAGCTGTTCAAGCTAGCCATTTCACTAAAAAGAGTTTCAGGGCATGGCCTTCCACTGATAAGGACCATTAGATCAACATTACAGATCGTTTGATTGAAGTCTCCATTCATCGTTGGCCTAGAAACCATAAGTTTCCCCAATGAAGAATCATCAAGCACACCATTTCTGATTTACCCAATTCACTATAGCTTGTAATATTTCTCCGTGGAGTCGGTCAAGCTACAAACTTCCAACAAATTACTGCAGCAGAGCTCAAGAAGTCAAGAGAGACTTACATTGCGGGCCAGCACGACAATGCCATGAATCCCTACAATTTACTTATCACTCGTTGCACCATGAGGATAGAAAGGAATCGACCTAAACGAATCACCCAACCAATCCCTCCGCAGCTCACTGAAAGAATTATACTGGTGAGATTCCAAGCCACGATAGGATGACCCAGAAGGAGCTGGATTCCTCACGTCGGCCATCGTCGGAAAGTGCCCGTTCCCGGGTAGTCCAAGAACCGGCATAGACAGGTAAGACGATATGTACGGCATCGGAATTGGGGCAGATGCCGATGAAGGGCTTTCGTTGGGCATCCCCTGCATCCGCTTCAGGTAGAGCCGATACTTCTGGAGGTGGCTCGCCACGTTCTCCCTCGTCAGCCCCTCCACATTCATCGTCTGCATGATCGTCTTCGGGAAAGCGTTCTCGATCCCCAGGTGGGTCACCACATCGATGAACCGCTTGTGGAGCTGCGGGGTCCACACAAGCCGAGGCCTTTTCAGCGTCCGGGCGGACTGATCGTCGCCGGGCTCCTCGATGGCGTCGAATTTCCGGCCTTTCCTGGAATCCGTGCTCTCGTCCCTGTCTCCGAAGGAAGGGATTGGTATGAGGCCTTCGGGGATTGGGAAGGGAGGGATCGGAATGGTGCGGAGGGAGGAGAGAGTGATGTGCGAGGCGCGAGCGACGTCGATGGAGGTGCGGGAGGGCTCGAGGGTGATGCTGAAGGCGGAGGCGAGCTCCGGCGTGATCAGCAGCTGAGAGAGGGGAATGAGGTCTTCCGACGACGGCAGGCCGACCTCCCACTCCATCACGTGTACCTCTTCTGCGGATATCACCGGGAGTGCGATGCCGAGCGTGCGAGCGTCTTCATCTTCTCTCATCTCTTTGTACGTTGACTCTCCGATTCACACTTTCTCCGACACAAGGGTGAGAAAGGATATTTGCCGGGCTGAAGCCTGAAAGGCGACCTTTCCTCAGATATTTAGCAATCTACAGCGGATTGCGAATAAGTTGCCGTAGTCCTCAAGATACCCGAAATTGTATCATTACTATTTTATGTACTTGCCTGTTTGGTAGCAGACATTGCATGTTGATTTCTAATGTTTGCAACTGATGGTGAAAGTGATCCACATTCGTTATTGGAGTTGGACTCCGGTTTCCCATGGTGGACTATGCTTTTACGCTGCCTTGCGGAGTATGTCATTAATTTCCGTCCTAAAGCGTGGAAAAGCGCATTTCAGTGTCTCCGGACAGCGAAGCCAAATGCCAACGTGGAGTGGTGGACTGGACGCGTCACTTTGATTATTTGTAATTGTAACCTTAAAGCGGAATTCTACGCATCTGATTCGTCTGAACTCGATTGGTGCGTACGGTTCGTGGGCCTGGTGATCCATATGCGAAAGAATATTATTTTGTTCTATTATAAATCATTTAGATCGTTAAATACATATTAAATGAATAAGTAAATTTTATAATTATAATCAGACCGTTCAACTGATGGGCCAAGAGAAGAGAGGCAACAAACGAGTGCATCAGCCGCCTTGCAGATGGGGTCAAGAGAAGGGCAATAAAGGGGCTTTTTCCTTCGGTTGTATCGAATACTCGCAAATTTCTTGCATGCACTGCTCACAACGTAGGTTGTATTAATTAAAGCTCTAACATTAGGGTGCAATTTTGTTTGGAAAACAGCAGCTACGCATTTCTGCAAACAAGCACGGAACAAACAGTTGGACGGTAAGAATGTCGTCTATTTGTCTTTTCCTTTTTCATTTTCAAAACTTTGGGTGTAGAAGTAGCGGAATTTGAGCTCATTTATATTTTCCCCTTTTTAACATGCTTTTGTGTCAAATTGGGAAGATTGGAGATCAATATTGCTGAATCGGGGTTTCATGGTTTCCTTTTTAAAATACCTGTTTGGATGGAAAGAATGCAATCATTATGATGGGATGAAAACAAATTACATCGATTCCAGTGAAAATACTGTGAGCGGAGTAGTAGAAATTGGTAGAATTTTTCAAAAAATATAGACTTAATGGTAGAAAATATAAATTTAAGTCTCATGAACTTTCAAAAAATATAGAATTAATTGTAGAAAATATAAATTTAAGTCTCATGAAATGAAGGTGAGGAAAACTCTCTTTTTCGCCAAAACAAACAGGACCAGCCAGTCTCGGGGCTTTTCAACTAGTTTCTTAAAGCGGCTAACAATGAAATAACCACTCTTGAATCCGAATTCCTTCTGGGAATGGAAACCAGCCGAGAGGCTGTTTGCTTCTCCCATGACCTTTAACGAGAGTTGGAGCTGTTTACAACGTGTATTGGCCAATTTTGGATCAGATTCAGATTACCTCTAACCAGAGTTGGAGCTGTTTACAACGTGTATTGGCCAATTTTGGATCAGATTCAGATTAATGTACTTCGAATAACCGTCTGTAAGGGTTGGCTGATAAAAATAAAAGAAAAGATAGTTATGCCGAAGGAAAGCATGACTTGGGATGAAATTTGTAGAATTGATCCCAAATGCATCCATTTCTTATGGTAAAAGCTTATGCTAAGTCCGCATACATAAACAATCTTTCTTCCTCATTGCCAACCACTTTTGAGTTTCAACAGGCCACTTGCACGATGTTTTGATCCAGACTAGTGATCGGTTCACATCCTCCACAGTAGCTAAAAAGGCTGGGATTTTAACCCATCAATGATCCAACCTATCTCAGAGGTAACTGCAGGGGCCGTGTGATTCTCTTTATCAGAGGAGGAAGGGGATAACCAAAGTCTTAAAACCACGAGGGGAGGCATTAAGCGATACATTTCACAATTTGTGATAGGCCCAACAATCTTCAGAACTTATAATGGTGCACAAACACGAAATCCTAGAGCAAACGATAAACCAATAGGAAATGGCAGCTGGTGGAACGAAGACTTCAACATATTTAACGAAGCTCCAAAGTCATATGCAATTGATATGCAAACTATTTTCCTCCAGAGGCCAAGAATTGCAATTTCAAGTCCGGGTGTTCTGCTCTTCACGAATTTGCATTTGGTTGCCTTGCACTTGCGATTGTCCGGTTGAAGGTCCCATGCCCAGAAGCAAAGGAAACTGTTTCTTTTCAGAGCTTGCAATTTCACCAGAAGACCGATTTGCAGCAAACGCCCTCAAAGGGGGTTCGAAAAACTTGCTTGCAACATCAGGTGGCGACGCATCCTCACCAGGCAGAGCAATTAGTCCCTTATCACGCAGAGAAGATGACTCATTGTAGCAGGCCTGCCAGATTGAGTCCACTAACTGCCTTTCCTCCCTTGCAGCTCCAAGATCATCAGGGCCCATTGAGCTGATATTGTTGATGCAGCCTTGAAGGACCTGCCTCAACTTCTCTTCATCATTCGCTAGGCTGCTGCTGCCAGCTTCCTTGTCTCGTGCAACCTCGAGAAGACCACCCAGGGAGGCTTCACGCACCCCGGCATCATCGCTGGAGGCCAGGTGCATCATGATGCGTGGGAACCCTAGTTCGGCGGCAATGCTGCAGTCTGAATTGTTTTCATGCAGTAGGTACTGGAGCAGGTTGAGGGCTTTCCTGCAAAACGAACATGAGAGATTTTATTGCATCATTATCAGAGGATAATTATGAGGATATGGCATACTAAAAAATCAGATAAGCATGTGCCATGTCTGCCCAACATCGTATAAATAAGACAGACTTGAAGAATCCAACCTCCAGCCTAGCACAATCAATAGATAGAAATACAGAAAACCTTGCGCCAACAAATAGCCCCACACTAAAAATTCACAGACCTAATCATCAGATGGAGATCATGTAGGCCTGCCTGATGCAGAAATCATGAAGGCCATACAGTTTCAGACAAGCACATTAATTAAGAGACATCATAGCAGAATTATAGGGTGATATAGGGCTGGGGGTAGCAAGTACCTCTGAAATCTGACATCTTCAGAGCCCAAGGCATCCTTGAGTGCTGCATAGCCATTTGCCAGTCTAAATGCAGTAACACCAGGTTTGTTGTGCCGAATCAAAGCTAACAATCAAATGGGAAATAAATAAATAAATAAAATAAATGCATCAGGCTCACACAGCTCCCTTTCAAAAAATTGACCACCAGAAAAATACTCTAAAATGTTGCTACAGCACAAATATACTTACAAGATATTGCACCAAGTGCTTTGGTTCGGACAATCACATCAGGATCAGACGCAAAGTTGGACAGAAGAGGCTCTAGGCCATTAGCTTCCATAACAAGCTTCTGGCTCATGGGATTGTTCTGCACAATGGTTGTGACAACCTCCGCAGCCTTTGCCCGAATACCAGCATGAGAATTCTTCAGATAGCCAAGGAGCGGAACCAAGCCTCCAATTGAATGGAGATCTGTTTATTTTTAGAAGAAAAATACTTAAGAGAAGCAAGTAAAAGGCTTCATTAAATAAAATATTTCATCACATACCCGGCTCAAGGGGTGTATGGATCACTAATCAAATTTGCATACTTCCCAGCCAGTAATTAGATGCAATCATTGCCAAAAATACATATAATTTACCAAAACAACAGAGATTCCTAAAACTCAAAAATGAGCAGTAGAAAGAAGGTGCAGCATTTGATCTTCCAGAGGCGTTATAACATCAATAGGAACTCTAAGCTGCTCACAAATGTTTCCTACCAATTTACAAACTCCAAAATCGTATTACCCAACTGTTAATGGAAACATCCCGCTCGCACAACATCTCATTTGGTACCACGGCATAAAAAGCAACCATCCTAATCAAACAACATTAATGAAAAGTGCTGCAATCTTGCCAAATTTGCACAGAAAAGCCTTTTGACGGGAGCACACAGCAAAGAATACAAGCCAGAAAAAACAAGTCAGCAGAATTGGGACAGAGAACAAGCCAGCAGAATTGAGGCAGAGACTTTAGTGTAAATTGCTTACAACACTACCCAAACCACAACAAATAAAAATAACATAACATAAAATTCCATAAAAATGAAAAGATGGAGAGAGAGAGAGAGAGAGAGAGAGAGAGAGAGAGAGAGAGAAATTGAACTTGCCATTTGCCATGTCAATGGATTCAACATGCTCTTGTAGTTCATCCAACATGCCTGCAATATTAACAGATTCATAGCTCAGTAAATCAATAAACACGAGAGAGGTGAGTGTTGAAGTGAAGTATCCTAGTTCTACTGACCCTCAAGATCTTCCGTTTTGACCCCTTGAGCCTCCAAGACTTTTTCTGGCGTTTGCATAACAAGGGTGATTTCCTTCATTCGCTTAACAACATCTAAAGTTTGCGCTTGCATGGCTTCCATAAACCATTTCCGATCCTCCTCACTGTGAACAAAAATATAATCAACATGATGGATGCAAAGTAAGAGTTCTCTTTATTTTTGTATTTTTTTAATTATTATTATTTTATTTTATTTTATTGACTATAAAAGAATTTTGATCATAAAGGGCTGAAATTTAGCTTGGAATATCCAACGAGAAAAATGCACGCACGTATATATACATTACTGAGGCATCCAATGACCTACATGTGAGGTGCCCCACATGGAAATTTGCATGGTAGCTAATTTTTTGGGCCTACAACAGTGCCCCACTAAAACATTTGATCCACTTATTTGAAAAGCCACCTCACACCCATCAAAAAAGCACATAAATAACCACCACACCAATTCACACCCAGCAAGACAGTCCAGCCTCCTCTCCATCAATTTCTCCAATCAAATGAATGCAACATAGACTTGGATAACCTCATTTCCAACACTTCCCCTCAATGAATGGCCAAAACATAGCATCTGGTTGCAGTACATATCCAATATATTGAAGGAAATGCAATTCGCTTACAAGGTTCACCAGCATGTGGTAATGACATGTTGCTCCAGAGATACTCCAATTCATCCGCTCCACTAAATATATCGTACCCCAATGCCTAATAAAAAATTCAGATCCAATTATACAATTCACGGCCATCATCAAAGTGAAACACCGCCAAAAGATGTGATAATGGCCGTGCGTACGCCATTCAATGTCCCCCCCACATTTTACCATCTTGCTCTACTGGCAAAGGTATCAATCTTGGAGGCAATCTGTCAATCCACGTCTTTTTTTGGAGCTCAAAACATCGGATTGAGAAAGTGGGACAAAAGAGCCAACAGCATGTCAAGATTAGAATTTGAGCACCAAGAAATCAGAAGAAGGCGAAAACCTAACATGGGAGGGAAAAGGGCAAGAACCTGAGATTTCGAGGGGGACGACTTCCATCTGCATGAGAGAGGCTCCACTTCAGCAATCCGTTCCACTTTGGTGCTTCGCCCGACATTTTACCCGTACTGCAACACAAGGAGATGGAGGAAATCCTAAAAAGCTTCGGAACGAAATTTGAAAGTAAGGGGAGAGGAGATGGGTTGGCTTTAAGAGTTCTGAAACAAGACTGCTGCTGCTTATATGGGAGAGTTGAACCTGGCTCCAGAGGCGGCTCAGCAAGACGACGTGGTTTCTAGAGAAGGCTAGAAACTCCCGTTTGCGCCCGCACCGACATGTACCTGTACAGCTCTTGTTTTGTGTGTTTGCTTCAACTAAAATCTTAAGCTGTCCAATAAGCTTATAAAAGGGGCTTATAAGCCCATTGTTAAGTGCTTGCTTCAAATAAATCTTAAGCTGTCTAATAAGCTTATAAAAGGGGCTTATAAGCCCATTTGTAAGTGCTTTCATACTCATGAAGTTATTATTTTCCTGCAGTATGTTTTTCCTACAATACCCAGAGCACCAAATCATTCTTACTACCAATTTTTTTATCTTTTTCTAACGTAAAATTCCCACCTTTCTAATTGAGCAGGTAAAAATAATATCAGTCATTGTTAACTAATAAATATAAAGATCAACTAGAGTTGCAGCTGCTCTAATTATTTTTTTCCTAAGTTTAAAATGTATTCATTTTTATTTTTTATATTTATTTGATAAATTAATATTTGGAAATTTTCATTGTTTTAATTTATCTTAAATAATATTTTCATTTTATTATCTTAAAATAACATTTTAAGTGTTTAACTTATGAAAAAGGGTAATTTAGTTTTTTATTCATTATTTCAGAAATTCAGCCTTGATCGCATCACACAGCTTGATAATTTTATCTTATTTACGTTAGTATATTAATAATTTCTACTTATTTTACTTCAACTGTTTATCAGCTTAAGCGGCTTAAAGGCCAAAAAACTGACTACCATCCGACCGAACGCTCAAGAACTCGCTCACAGTTCTACAGCGTCTATTCGCTGGCTTCTTTCTGGACGTCTTTGGAATCTGAAAACGGTTTGAAATGAATTTCCTGTTTAGCCTAAGCCTTCAACTGAGACGAATGCATTCGATTTAACCTAGATATCATGTTTAGCAGCACTTATTTTTAGCATTTGGATTTGGAAAATGTTGGATCTTTGGCTGAAGATGGCGAGAATTCAAGTAACAGTCGGAAGTAGAATAGACAGCATGGACGCATTCTCTCTTCGAATGTAATACCTTAAAATAGTTTCGGCTGACCAGGAGCCTGAAAACGCATCCACCAGTCACATGCAGCACCTCTGATAGAAATGAAAGAATGGTCCAGCAAAGGGAGACGAACTACAACTAAAGAACCATGTAGATTCTTGCATGTTGGCATGTTAAATGTGCGGAAGATTAAACCCATTCATCAGATGAAAATGCCACAAACACCCTGAGTGCCAAATCAAGATAGTGTGTTCATGTACGAGTACGGTCTACTTGATTGTAACCAGCCTCTCTTCTTTGCTAGTTCATTCTCCCACTCATCCTGCTCCGCATAGAACCTCCATCTGCTTGAATTTTCATATAGAATTTGAGAAATTGCAGAAGAGGAACTAAAACCATCAACAAAGCATTCACAAGTATAAGCCAAAGGATCCTCCAAAAAGGGACACAGCCATATCGTAACAGTAAAACATTCAAAAATCCTATATGGGAAAAAGGAAAAGGATACTAGCTTTTACCTACATAATCAACAGCTCTCGACATGACGAAATTTATACAGTCAACATATTCACTGACTCCATTTTCTTTATACACCCTCAGAAACTTGTACAGACACTTCTTATCTCTTCTGCATGGGCATCCATCAGGTGCATTCACCATCTGAGCCTCAAAATCTTCTACCTGATTTTTAGTATTATCCTCAGACTACACAATGTACAATTTTCAGCACAAGTGACTGCTTTATTTCCAAACAGCCTGCACCAGTTCAAAATAGATCCAAAAATACATAGAGCTATAGGGAGTTCACTGGCATTGGTTAGCTATACAACAACTTTTCTTTGTCGTCTAAGACAGGTACAGAGACTGGACTCCAAGTCTACGTTCTGCAAGCAACACATTATCATTAAATCACAGGAAAGTAAACTGACCATGGGGAACAAAATAAAGAAAGGCGACATGTACCTCCTGCAGCAACAAGCTTCTCCACCCGTGCCACAATATGCTTCCCATAAGTGTACTTCTTCAGAGCATTTAGGTGGGCTTTTATTCGTGAAAGGATCAGCTCACGTTGCTGGTCGTCACAAGTCTCTAGGACTTTCTGTACAACATAATTTGCATATTGATCTTTCATCATTACCTAATGTGACATGCATAAAAACACGTAAGCCAGGGGATACAAGCAAGATGAGCAAAACATGAAAACATACAAGACCCACTAAAATCAGCTAAGTGCTGCAGCTGATTTAAACCATGAGATGGATTTCCTTAGAACTAGCAAAATTGCACAGAGAATTTAGGTTCAGCCAGGTGTAGGAATTTCCACACACCACTTATATTAGAAGCAGCCACTGCTTCCATTCATTTCCATTCTGAAATTTCCAGGTTCCAAACATCTAATGAAGTCTCCACAACCCCCCCTCCCCCCAAATCAAACTGCTCATCCCAACCAAAATAAAAGAAATACAAGGGTCAAAGCTGAACTCAAACCCCAAATTTTTATGTTTTCATTTTTCTTGCAGCAAGTTTTCAAAATCAACATACCTACTGTAATTATCTGTTCTTTCTAGGTATAATGCAATGCTATCTATGTTCTTGGGCACCCATATGATCTTCAAAATCAATCAAAGCTACTTCCAAACAAATGACAAGAATTATTGGTGTGGCTTCAAACCAACAGCACATTGACAAAGGAAATTCATGAAGAGCAGCATTAAGAACATGGTGAAAGACTAAAGCATAGATCATGTACCTTGACATGGAAAGATGCTGTGCATCTCTGCTACATATGTAATGTAATGTTTGTCACATTTCTGCCCATGGATGTGTCATGGACTAAGGATTCTGATAATTTTACAATTTCGCTATTTCTCTAATTGTTTCATGCTACAAATTCAAACTTTCCTAAAATCTTTAGAAGGCCCACAGTGAAACGTCAGCTGATCACAGCATTGTCGCATCATTTATGCCCAAGCTTCAAAAATGACAACAAACTACTAATTAGTTGGGTCAAACTATTGGGAACTGTTGGAAGGAACCTCCAGATTCATTTAAATGATTTCCTCCATGTGGCCCACTGCTCCCCCCAACTGATAATTTGTTAAAATATTTTTGCCTTAGCCACAACATGAAGTACTGTATCTCATGGTCCAGTCAAACATCACATTTAAGTTCATCTGAAGTCACATAAATCAGTATGCAAATCACTGCCATCACATTGTCATAGAAACTAGTGTGCATGTGCATATGTACATAGGGAAGAAAAGGGGGTGTCACTGGAGCTGTCTTACATCTTAATTCCACCCACGGGTGCCAAAAGAGCAAGTGCATTATAACAAGAAAACCTTGAGACCAATAAAAAGAAGATAGTAATAACAAACCTGCAATGGCTCGTTGTCATCAGTGGAGCCAAGCATCTCGTTTACCAAAAGTTGACGTTCCATAGGGCCACCAAAAGATAAACATTTCTCGACAACATTTGATGCAAACTTCTGCTGGCTCATGTGAACAATCTGTCCAGCTAATTTCTGGATTATAGCAGAACGTTCATGTGGCCTTCCATGCTCAAGAACATGCTGTTACCAATTAATGTACAATAAGAACAAAAAAGAACACAAAATGAATGAAGAAAAGAAAATTTATCATATCACAAGTGATAATTCTGAAAAACAGGACTGCACAAAGCAAGATGTGAAAGAAAGACTGGGATATGAGATGACTTGATGTGTAATGTGTAAACACCGAACAATTAAATGCAATTATTCTAGTATAGAAAGTAAGGACAGGAGATTTCAGAGATTTCAGCGAAATTGTGCAGTGGCAAATTTTGAATGGACATAGAATGTAATATTATTGACTTTTCATTTCAACGATAGGGCTTCGCCTCACGTAACAGTAAGGCTCTTTGCCTGTGTCCTTAAGGCATGGGTTTTAGTCACAAAAACAGCATCTTAAAAATTAAGAAATGGCTGCATGCATCTTGCCCTCCCCAACCACATTGGTGGGAGCCTAATCCACTGGGTATGTTATCAAACACGAAAAAGATGAATGGTAAGGACTGGAACTCAATATCCAGAGACAGGACCAAGGAAAAATCTTCACCCATTTGAAAGAATAGGTAAGAAATAAGTCATTTTCAGTTAGAAATATATTGATATTTTAATATGTGTAAGTCACCATAGGTTAGACAAATATACAAGTAGTTATATGCCATACAAACAAATAAGTCGCATTCAGTTTGCTTAGATAGTAGACTTGTGATATTTTAACAGATTGCCCAGTCAATAAGATCTAAACCTTGCAACACAGATGCCTCAACATCCAAGCTCCATAGCAGCTCATCTATACGAGTATCTAGGGAACATTGAAAGTAAAACACATGAAAAATTCCATCTACCTGAATAACATAATTTCCATACTGATCTTGTGCCAACATGCAAACAGATTGCAAAATCTCATCCATCATAATACGCTGGGTTTGGGGATCATCACAGTGCTCCAATACTCTCTAAAAAAGAAATTCAAACCAATTCAATAACTTTCAGCCTTCATATACTGTGAAGCCATTTTAAGGTTCAACACAAGAAAAACATTGTGTATTAGAGAAAGGAAGCACAAACCTGTATAACACGGCAACCATATGGATGAGTAGACAACGTCACAACTTGGTCATAGAATGTAGAGATGATAAAATGAATTGCATCTTGAGGGATGCATTCAATACACTTTTGGATTACATGGTTCCCATTCTGATCACGTACACACCGCATGACATGACCATCAAGCTCTAAAACCATTTTAGTCTGCTGGTCCAAATCAACTACTTCTATTGCCTGCATCAGTTAGTTCCAATAAGACTGAAATAAAACCAAGAAACTTGAGTAAAATTCTTTCTACGAGAAACACAGAAGTATATTTTAAATCATTTCACTACTTAGTTTAAAATTTCAAATACAACCAGGCAGGCAGACACTGGATAAACACCAATGAAATAGGAACAAGTGAAAGAAACCACTCTCACTGAATGCACTTTCATGGATTGACTACAAGTTTATGGCAATAATTCTATGATTTAACTGGTTTAAACAATGCCTACATTATGCAGACATTAGATATAATGCCACATCAACCAAGCAAAACTTCTATATGCCTTTTCTTATAAAGAAAATTTAGCAATAAAGGAACATAGGAAGCCCCTTAAACACACACACGCACAACATAGAGTTTCTTTTTTCGGTTTTCTTTTTCCTTAATGTGTGTACACGTGTATGTGGGTGGTGGGGAGAGCTTTATCCCTTACCAAAATGTAAGTTTTGTAGATAGTCGCATCATAACTGTTGTATGACAAAATAGTGGATGCATAACATTACACCAACAGGTACCACATGATCTGTACCAAAATACATAAAGAAAACAAAAAAGAATAATGAGGGGAAATTTTCAAATATTGACCCCCAAAAACATGTTTCTAACAAGGTTGGAATTCTCCTAATGTTTCACTTTTTAGAAATTCCCCCTTCATGCTTATTGACAAGCTATTGGTTTCTGATTTGGATAATTTTTTATATCTAGACTAAATAAATAATGTTAGTCATGATTCTAGGATTGGATTTGTTTGAAACATCAAATGTATGAAAATGAGAGGTTGTACGGTACAACCCATTTCACATGAGCATCACACACACAGAGACTACATAAATAATTTGAAGCATGATGCTAGCCTTGGATTTGATTGAAACATCACAATGTGTGAAAATGAGAGGTTGCACAGTACTAGCCATTTCACATGAGAATCAACACCCCTCCCCAACCCCATCGGCCCCTACAGCCATTTCACATTGAAAATGAGGGGTTGCACAACATTTCACATGAGAATCTCTCTCTCCCTCACAATGTGACCCATGTCACATGAGAATATCACACATGAAGCAACCCATGTCACATGAGAAT
>JAYJMB010061821.1:68306-120261 GCA_036873735.1 Pouteria campechiana | reverse complement strand
TGAGTATGAATTATATATTTTGGTTGAGAGTATTTGTATTAACATGTGATAAAATATGTATAGGATCAATAAGGAAAGGAAGATGTAGAAAAAGAGGAAGTAAGGTGAAATAGGTAGGAAAGTGGGTTTATCTTTTGAAATTTATAATTCATATTTTCTATGATTGCATTTTGGGCATGGTTGTATGATTTTGAAGTGAATGGAATTGATATTTTCCATGAGTGCATTCTAAGCATTGTGGTATGACTTTGAAGTAAATGGGAATTATATTAATTGGATTGGGTTCTAGGAATACATAACTTTTGTGTTATGATTTTGAAGTGAATGGAAATTATAATAATTGGATTGGGTTCTAGGAATACATAACTTGGATTAGCAATGGGAGATTGTTAAGAATAGGGAGAATAGGTTTTGAGTATGACCCTATATCAATGTGTGGAAAATAAACTAAATATTTGATTTTACACATAAGTGTAATGAATGTTTTTGAATAACTTTGGTTGAATTTTTCCTCATTCATACCATCATAAGTATATATTATGTATTTATCTAATGTGTAATAATGGAGGGTGGGATAAAGGGATCATTTAGAAGAAGAAGGGAGTGAATTACAGGGTGAAAGAACAAAGTGCAGAAAATGGCCAGCAGGTTGGGCGCCTATGTGCCCAAACTTCCAACGAACTGGGAGCCTATGTGCCCAACCAACCTACACCCAACCTATTTTTCTAGCAGATTGGGCACCTATGCACCCAACTTGCTGTGAATAGTAACTTTTGCCAAATTTTTATATTTTTCTTATTTTGTTAATTTTAACTACATATGTTATATTTTTGTTATTTTAAGTACTTTTAAGTTGGAAATATGATGAGAGACAAATGGAATAGATAAAAGACCCTAAGATAAGTGTTACGAAGGATCATTAGTGAGTAATTAACCCATGTAAGCATTTGAAATTAATACAATGATATGGTATGACATGGAGTCTAGAAATTAATTGAGAATTTGGTGCTTAAGTCCTTTTGGAAGAATTTAACATAGTAATGGAATGTTGTTCATACATGAAATGAATTTAGGATGTATACAAATTATAAAATTCTAACTTGGACAAATGTTGTGTATACCTTTGCATGAATTGTGTAACTTAAACTTTTTTGATATATAGAATGTATTTGAGGTGTAGTTAAAGATGGAATGATATGTATGATAATACAGGATGATGAATTGTTATATGTTTGGAACTAAATGCCTGCCAAATTGGTCTTGAATGAACTTGTGCTCAAATGCTTGCCAAGTATGACTACTTAAATAAGAGTTATGATGTATATGTTTGATTCAAATATCAATGGAAACATAAGTGTTATATGAAAATGCTAGTAAAAGTATGAATTAGGACCATTGAGTTATGTGCACACTGAGATAATTTGTTTGGTTATTTACAATCAATATAGCCTCCAAGAATGGCAAATAGGCTAGATTTAGCCTATCATATGAGCGCCTTGGACATGGCACAGTGGACAAATTAACAGGCAACTACCCGTCCTATCGAATTACAAAAATATTCAACACCCTTGGGGGTGATGGCTGCCAGGGTGGCAATATGGTGGACTTAATGTGAAAGAATCATTATGTATAATCCAAATTAAGATCAAAATCCAATAATATATATCACTAAAGGTTATACTCGATTACCTCAACATATGTAGATGGTCACCCTGACATCCCTAGGCTGCAGTCTAGGCGAGGTATCATAGGTGGCAATGATAATGCCATCATGAATCTTACCACATTTGTAACTAAGATTACAAGAAGAAACTGATTGTATATTGACGAAGTAAAAAGGTATAATAAAATTAGAAAGATTGAATGATAAGAGATTATATATATCTAAAGACATCTATAACATGTAATTGTGCCCACTAGGTTATGGCCAAGTCCATTTTATTAGTCGCTATATCCACTTTTGTTTATTTGGCTATGGTTTCTCAATAATCGATCTTCAATGAAGGGAAGTTAATTATGATTGGGTAGAGAGAAATATGATGAAGTGACCGTGATGATTAGTGGAACAAATGGATAAATAGGAAAAGTGTTCGATAGTAGAATGTTGTGAATTACTTCAGGTAGTTAGTGACTATGGTATGATTGGTTATTGTTGTATTGATAGTGGTTCCAATTGTATAAATTGATATATTGTTTCAAAGTGTTAGTTTATTGATTATTATTTAACTATTTGCTTGTTTACTGAGTTCCTCGGACTCACCATATTTTATTATGTTTTAGATGACAGGTCGTAAGACGGAGCCCAACATGGGGTTAGAGCTCAAGAGAGGGTTAACTTCTAATGATTTAAACCTATCTATCTTTTGTCATATTTTGGAATGTATTATTAAATGTTATTTATGAGAAGTAGTGGTGATGTAATTAATGTAAATTTAGCATGTATGAATCATTTTAACTTGCATGTCATTATTATAGTATATAGCACCTGTTTTTCCACACTCTGCCATTACATGGTGGCTAAGGTTCTGGCCTCTATGGGTGTTTGTAATGGGATAAGATTATATTTTGATGTAGTATACAGGCCATGATTCTAGGTATATGTTGATTGTTATAAATGGATATACAGGTCAAAGTGGGTAAGTACAGGAGAGATTACGGTCGTGGTTTCTCCTATTACAGTTGGATTAGCGCCTCGAAAGGTGGAGTGTTGCATTAACACACTCTCATAACCCTCTCTTTCACTCCTCTTTAGAAAAAAATCATATGATTTACATAATGACTCCCTTATCTCAACCCTATAATTTTTCCTACTGACTCCATAATTAAAACTGTAATATATAGCTTCTCTAGTGGACTTTTCTATATGAACTTCACTAAGTTTATCTCACATACGTAGGCTACTAGACTTTTATAGAATATAAGACATAAAAACCCAGTCCTCATTTAAATAACACTTTTGTAAAAGTACATAAATGATCGTTGAAACATTTACTGGGAGAGCAACCTCGGAATTATTAACATGTGGATGGCCAAAAAGGAGAGCTAATATCACCAGCTGCAGCACCTCATTTGTGTTGAGCGGACTAAACCGTATGACCCCGGCCTGCATGGCCAATGTTTAATCCAAAGTCGATTAAAACTTAAAAAGCAAAAAAAGATAACATTTTTTCTCTTTCAATATTTCGTTTTAAGATATGCAGTAATTTGCAACCTTGCACGGTCTCGTGCACACCACTACGTGTAGGCAATCCCGGGAATGGACTGAGAAAATTGTTGTATAGAGTCTAATTCCATTGGCAAATAGCAAAATGCAAAAAAGCCACTGTAGACACGATAGGATGTGTGCGTCAGATCATCTTTTTATTTTAGGTTCCAATTGGGAATGGGAAAAAGTGGTGGAAAAAATATAAAAAAGTATGGAAAAATAAAGGAAATGCTTAAATGTGATAGGAGATAATAATTAGAAATAAAATAAACGAAGACAAAATAAAATGATAAAAATAATAATAATTTCAAATATAGGTAATAATAAAAAAAATAAAATTATTAAGCAATTAAGATATCAAATCACATTACAAAGTATGAAAAACAAGGTAAAAAAACAGTCCAAAATTTTTCCAGTCATTTTTTCTCATTAGCAAACGGAGACAAAACAAATATTATTAGATTAATCAGTGGTTTAAAATTACCAAATTGCTGCCATGCGGTCCACCGAATGAATGCAGATCGTTGGATGAGGTCATTCCCGCCAAGACTTTAGGTCACAGGAAAAATCGGATAAACCGCATTAATAGAAATTAATATGCATGGTTTAAGGGCTAGGTAGCTGGAATCCAAGAAGGTATTGAACTCGTCCGTGGACGACTTAAAGAAGCTATTTAAATAATAATAATAATAATAATAATAAATTTTGCTGCTTTTTTAGTTAATATAATGTTTACCTATTTCAATAATTTTACTTTTTCTTCGCTGTTGACCATATTTTCAATCATCTTCTTTTTTCCATTCTAAGGTTTTATATATTTTTATCATTATTCACTTTATTTTACTACTATTTATTATATAATTCCGTTCCTTTTTTTTCTTTCATTTTTCGGATTTTATACAACTTTTGTTTTTAGCTTTGCATCTGAACTTTGGACCTCTTACTTACACACCCAAAGTGTCACGGTAATTAAGCTAACTTGATGGACGGAACAGATGTCATGTGACTAGTTATTGTGGAGCCTGCAGTAGTCATTCTGGTCTAGCTTAATTAGTCCAGGTTAGATTTGGACCACCCTTTTAAAAGTTTATACTATTAACGATTGGAAAGCCTTGCTTGTGTAACAGTACTAATAACTGCATTGCTAGCTCATCTAGTCAAAAGATTGCTCGGACATGCTACTATCTGTTGTTCCTGTTCATCTAAATGATTTTGGACCGACTGAACTTGCACAACGGAAAGAATGGGCGGCGGGTTCTTGTGCCATAGGAGGCGGTGTTCGGTTTGGGGTACGAGGATGGGGATATTTTACAATCGTTCTTGTTACCCCTTACAACCAGGGCAATATCTTACACCACTGCCTTACATCCGAAGGCGATTTTCACAGGCTCTATCACACTTTCGATCTCTTTGCACAAAATATAAAGGAGTGAGTTCGAAGGAGCATGCAGAACAGACACACAACCAATTCTTCACATGCAATAGCGAGTCTCAATCACATGAAATCAACAACCATTTAAATATGCGAGCATTAGACGAGTGATAAAACAAAGCATCTAAATAGCATATGACCCATCATCATCGGCTCTGATTATCCAATCCATCATCCCATATTGTCAACCTAATTCCAACTTTGGAGACTTGGCATTCATCATTTGTCTACCCAAGTCAGACTTTAAGGATTTAGCATATATCTTGATGGAGAAAGATCTCATCCAGGTATCTAGTAAACCCAAATTAACCTTTGGCAACTTTGTCCTATGGGAAAAGGATCTCTTTTCTACATCTAGTCATCTCAAAACAGCCTTCGAGGACTCGAACATAAATCTACAAAGTAAAATCTCATCCTTATATAATTGTCCATTGTCAGCTAATGATCTAGCCATGTTATGAATGATTCAACCCTTCTATTGAATTCTGAATACCCAAAAATATACAAAAAACTATCTTATTGTCCCAATCAGATCATCTGAGGACGCAGATCACAAAATCCATTTTTGGCCATTCATCCCATCTTGCCAGACTAGCAATTGGCCACCACCGCAAGCATTGTCCACCTGGGCCGTCCGTCGAGCAGGCTTGAGGGACAATCTGGGCCATGGATCTATGGGCCCGTTGTTGGGCTTTCCCATGGTTCCAATGCTCACCACACAGGCCTCGACTACGTTTGCCCACCTCTTTCTAGGCCTGTATTGTAGGCAGATTGCGGGCCTTGCTGGTCAGTTGGGCAAAGAGCCTGGCTCATCTGGCTAACCTGGCCCGGTCATCTAGGCTGTTTGGTGCTAGGGCCCAGCTTAGGCGTTGGCCCAGTTGAAGCCAGCCGAGTTCCCATTGCGTGGACAATGGTTTTGGGAGGCTTTTTTCCAAGTGTGGATTTTTCAATCATTGTTGGGATTCTAGTGATAGTCCAAAAATCTGATTTTATAGTTTCCAATACAGTCATGGTCCCACACATGGTATGACCAAAATACACTTAGGTCTTGTTTGGCCGCGAGTTCTAAATGATGGAAAGCACTTTCACTAAATGGAACGCACTTCTAGGGTATTTGACTGAAAATGTTAAAGTACTTCGATGCACTAGAAAAGCTAAAATGTGTGTTATGGGAGAAGCCAAAAAAATTTACTTCTTGATCCTCTCGCATTAATGAATTTTAAAATAATATTACTCAACTTTTTCTCTTTTAAAAAATAATGTCGTAAGTATATAAAATCATATTTAAATATTTAAATACATTGTAAATATTATCATCCATCAAAGTTTCAATTACTTTCTAACCAATAAGTTTTTTTACTTATCTATATTAATATTATTTTTTGAATTACAAAAATAATTTTATTTTTTATATTTTTTTTATTTTAATGTTTCACCATAGTAATTATTTTTTAATATGAACAAGGAACATAATATTGTTTCTTTCTTTGTATTTGAATATTTATTTTAAACTGATATATAATAAATCTCATATATATATATCCAAAAAAATATTTTATAAGTTTAAATTATTTAAAACAAATATAGTACAAATTCTTTTTCTCCATAAAATGAGATTATATTTATTTAGTATATAACTTAAATTTTATATAAAAATTTTATTGTAACTTAGATTCCTATAAATTCTTATATATATATAATTTTATCATATATGTATATTAATATTAAAAATATCAAGTATTTTTCTTTTGCTAAGCTAACGATATATATTAAAAATATTTTATTATTAGCATCTTAAAATTTGATTTTTATATTATATTATTTATATAATTCTTTCAAAGATAACTAGTGATGGAGTTAAAGCATAATTTTTTATCATTTTTTGTCATTTGTATAGTAAAAATACTTTTATTATATTATAGCCAAATAAATATGTAATGTCAAAAGTACTTTTACGTTAAGTACTTTTTACTAAAGTTCTATTGTAAAAGCACTTTTTTAAAAAATACTTGAATTCCAAAGTGGAGCCAAACGAGGCCTTATACTAAGAAAGGAGATGGGGATTATAAGAATGAGATTGATTGGTGGGTCATTTGTGTTTCACAAGAGAAATTTCAAAAAGAAAGTATAGTTTAATATGAATTATGAAAAGCAAAAAATATATAGTTTTTAATTTTGTAACTAATAATATACAATTCAGGTGGGTTTCAGGTATGGTTGCCATGAACCCAAACCCAAATTAGAATTCGGGTTGGGTTCAACCCAATATCAAAAGTAATGAACTCAAACCCTTTGGGTTGGGCGGGTTTGGGTCAACCCAACCCAAGTTGCACCCTTATATTCACAGCATAAATGTTTGAGGGTTTTACTTTGTGGTTTAGAAACCTACACATGTAAGGATTTCCACCTTGTATTTTACAGTGGGAACGGGGTCCTGAAAGGCACACCTATCAGCACTACTTGAGAATAAGTCTAAGTTTAGGCTTGGGAGGTATATTGTTATAGGAATTAACGAAGAAAGGAAACCTTAGATTGAGTGAGAGTGAGAGTTAGAGCATTCTGCATACACATACACAGACACATCACTATAAGATTTATTTATTGTAATCATTATGCATCCTAAACATTCACGTGGGGGGTGTATCCTAATTCGTAGCCCCATTATGACTAGGAGCAAAATGACTTGCCAAGGTAACCAACATCCAAGCACTTTTGAAAATGCACCTCAAGAAATTGATTAGGCTCCACAAAAATCTTGATGAACTAGCAACTTTTACTATGGTTGAGAAAATATGTGATATGAAACAAATGATGCAAGAATTAGTCACTGCTATGAACACATTTGTTAATCATGCATCATTTGCTCCTCAACTAATGCAACCAACCTTGGCATCAACAATTCCAATTGGACCCTCGAATAGTCAATTTGGTTCTTCCAATGTTCAAGTTGGGCCCTCAAATTCAAATGTACTGCATGAGATATCTAATGTACATGTTGGACCATTCAATGTTTCGGCAAATATGACATCTTCCGATAATCCTCCATGTTTGATGCATTAAAACCCAATATTGATCATGATACCCATGGTGAATTAAGGGATGAGGAAAATTGGAGGGCGTTATTTGTTGAATTATGAGAGATAGTTAAGCAAATGCAAGATGGCCTGTCCAAACTCTTGAATTTGTAGGATTTTACATTTATCCAAGGTTAAGATTGCCTCTTGATTTTCAGAAACCTAAAATTTGAAAGTATAAGGGTGAAGGTTCATGAGAGGTTCATGTCAAAAGTTACTGCACTGCAATGAGTGAGTGTAGTCATGATGATGGATTAATGAATCATTATTTCTCTGAGGGTTTAGATGGGCCATCTTTAGCTTGGTTTCGTTCCCTTACACCTAGACATTTGAAATCCAATTTGTTTATCAGACAATATGCATTCAACCAGGATACTTTACCCAAACGTGAGGATGTGTATGCTATACATCAAAAGAATGATGAATCTTTTCCTACATAAGTTACAAGAGTGAAGGCAATATTTGCTCAATGAGATGACCCTGTGCCAAAACAAGAACCAATGAATGTTGTGGCACAAAATTGTAATCCTAAGCTATCTATATATTGAATGATTCATAGTCAACCAAAATTTACTAGCTTAATTACAATGGGAACAAGAGTTGAAATTTTGATTAACATGGGAAGATTCCCCCTTGTAATCCATTGAGTAATCAATTGAATGGACCAAAGAAAGGAAAATGGGAAATGAATCATCAAGTTCAATGGTTGAGATGAACAATATTGCCCAAACATTCATCCGTACAAGACAAGAGTTAGTCCAATGTAGTGTTCCTTCAAACAATCAACAAAATCAAACCAATCAATAGATACCAAGAAGGAACTTTACCAGATTGATCATTCCTTATATGGACATTTTAAAAGTTCTAGTTGATAGGAATCTACTACAATTACGTAAATCAAGGCTAGTACCTATTGATCCTAGGTGTTTGATTTTGATGATTAATAAAACTTATTTAATAACTTGAATTAAGCTAATGATATATTGCTAAGATTTTTGAATTCAAGAGAAACTTCTAGATAACATTCAGTGGCTTTGAAGGAAGTTTTAGACGTTCAAAAGTGATATCCAGAAGTTTCAAAGGGAGTATTCTGAATTCAGTGGAAAAAAAAAAGCTGCAGAAGAATGTTCACAAGGGAGCAGAAACTTCAAAAGAAGAAGATGAAGTTTCAGTGAGAAGAAAAAATCTCAAAATAAGTGTTTTAGGCTTCAGAGTATCTTCAGAAGATGCTTCAGATGGTGAACATAAGTCTGAAGATCTTACAATTTAAGTTAAGAAGATGGGAAGCCATCTAAAGATCTGAAAGCTATGTCCAAAAGCTTTAGAGTATCTTCAAAGTATGCTAAGATGATGAATAAGCTTTAGAGGGAAAAATATACTTGTTGGAATTGTCAGTAGCCAGAAGAAACTTCGGAGGTTAAAAGATTAACTTTAGATAATCTGAAGCATATTGTTGGAATGAAGTCGAAGTTTAGAAGATCTGAAAGAGAGCTTCAAAAGCTCTGAAGTAATGCGGCAACGGTAACTGATAAGGTAGTCAACCTTCAAAAATTCTGAAGTTTAACTTCAAAAGTTCTAAAGCAAGATTATAAGGTAGATTATGTTGAGTATTGAAAATGTAATTTACAATGGTTGAAAAATTGCCAAAAGTAATCATTAACAGCTGGAATATAAATAGAAATTCCAATGAAAAAGAAACAGACTGTTGAGTATGTAGAATAAGGATCAATCACAACATACTCAAGTCTCCAAAAAGTGTATTCTCTCCAAGGGACTTCAACGAACAGAAAACTTCAAAGTTGCATCAATACCATTTTCGAAGAGAATGAAAGCACCACAATGTGTTCGTTGTATACCTTTATTTGAGCTTAAATCTATGTACACTTAGGCCAAGTTATAGGCAATTTATTTATACACTTTTCTATATGAAATGGGGAGTTGCTAGTTAGCTTTGGAAACCAGATTGTATGGGTTGCTAATGAGCTTAGAAGAAAACCAGTGTATATGAGTTTCTGGGTATTTCATGGGAAATCAGGTTATATGAGTTTGTTGGTGAGCTCTGGGAAAACCAACAATGTAAAGCTGCTAGTGAGCTCCATAAAACTACTTGTGTATAAGTTATTAGTGATATTTGGAAAGCAAGAGAGGTGTGATTTTACACAATTTAGTGGAACCCAAGGTTGGGGATACCTTGGAGAGTGGAGTAGGTATTAAGAGGGCTAAAACTTCTATAATCCTCATTTTCTTATTATTGTGTATGCTTGTGTGCTTCTATTACCATCTATTTTATGCACTTGCACATCTTATCTCACTTGGATTCTTGTTTGGCCATAAAACTTGCATTTTGAGGCATAACAAGTGGTATCAAAGTAGGTTCTAGGTAATAGTATCAAACCCACTCCCTCCATGGTATGATTTAAATGCTCATTGTACTTTTCACCAAGATATTGATCATTCAACAGAAAGGTGTATACGATTGAAACATGAAATTCAAGATTAAATTGACCAAGGGAAAGTTGATTTATCTACTGAAAGTGGCATAATTCAAAATCCTTTGCCATCTCGTGATGCCTTTTCCACATCAATAAGAAATGCCTCTTATACAGGCTGAGTTTTTACACATTTATATGTAGCAGAAATAAGTGTATTGCAATAAATACAGAATAGCAGACTCTCTTAAGCTCTACTAGAGAATGTTCTTTGAATGCAAATTGGCATTTTGTGTAGTGAAGTTGAAAGAAAACTTTAATGCCTGAGAGTAAATGCTCTTGTTTGATTCTCAAATTTTCTAACTTTTGTAACTTCTTGGAATGACTTCTTTTTACTCCTTTATAACTGGATTCAAATTTTTCCTATTGGAGAAGATGGTGTTCATTAAATGTAAGCGAATCCACAAGATTTTTTGCCTGTTGAAGCTCTTTCACAAGTTCTCATGTATGAATTCTATTCGGCCATGTCTGAGTTTATTCTCTATGTTCGGAGTTAAGATTTTGGACTTTCTTAAGTCATTCATCTTGAAACAGACTTCTCTGAGCTATGTCCGAAAATGAATCCTCATACACGAAATTGAATATTCATGCCTAAAGTTAGTATTTCGGACTTGAATTGGCATTCATCTTGCAATAAACTTCATCCACCTATGTCCAAAAGCAAACCACCATGTTCAAAAATGAATCGCTAAGTTTGGAGTTAAGTTTTTGGACTTGGACTAACGTAAGTTGCACTTGGTCTCACAGCTTGATCCTGGCTATGTCTAGAAGTGAGTTGGCTACGTCCAAAGTTAATATTTTGAACATGCCTCTTCAGCAATAGTGATGTCCAATATTTAGCACTTGGGATTTTTGGACTTAGACTTCTTGACATAGTTGTTTTCTCTCTTCAGTCTTCAATAGTGTCCGAGTTTAGATTCTATGTCCAAGAATGGATTTGTAATGTCCAATGTCTTGGCTTCTTGTTTAGCAATGTCCAAGTTGATTCCATGTCCAAGATTGGTCATGCAGTGTCCGAACTCGCTTCTTCAATGTTCAACTCTTTGCTTGAGTTTGGAACTTAGATTGTTTTCTCAATTTTGAAGCCTTGTTTCTATCCAAGTTTGGGCACTTGTTTGAATTACTTTGGTAGTGCTTTGAAATATATTAGGAAGTTATTTTACATACTATTCTTCAAACTTTCAGTGTCATTTTTTCTCATTTGAACATTTACTTTTTCTTTCTTGTAAACTAGTGGATCTTGTCTCCAATATAGTCTTATATGTGTTATTCACTTATATTATTTTCTTGATACATTGCTGGTTACTATACACTTAGAAAATATTGATCAGTAGCTTAAACTTTCACTCATATGCTTTTGCTCATCATCATAACTTAGCTGGTTAAATATATTTATCATCAAAATCAAGCCAAGTAAAAAAGTTTAGTTCAATAATAATGAATGAGAAGCTTTCAGAGGCTCTTATGTCAATGTCTCTTGACATAAGGAGATGCACTTCTAGGTAGAAGAGATGTAGAGAAAGAGGTTGAGGAAGAGGAGTTTTGAGAATGAATTATTTGTTACTCAATGTGCAAGCAAAAAGGCAATTCAAAGACAAAGATGAAGGAATAGATGAAGAGATTGAATGTGGACCATGACCTATAGATTGTTGGTATAAATGCATGATTTTGATGATAAACAAAACTTAATTAAAGATTATATACTAATGGTTATTGCACCTAGCTTTTAGTATACAGAATCAAGTTGCAGGCCTTACGAAAAATGAGCATAGAAAACATATTTTAAAGCATCAAGGCTTGGGAAAGTAAAGAAGCAAAAGATAAAGTATCGTTATAGACAAAACTTAAATGAAAAGGATTCAACTGTCTCCATTTGTTTGTCGAAGTGGAAGATTATATCTAATGGATGCAAAGTAGGGTGCATACAACAGACTTTGTCTATTATAACCAGGCCATAGTTAAGTCGATGGTCATTTTGTTGAAAATAGACAAAGACAGAGAAGTAAAGATCTTCTAGCAGAGCAAGGAAAAGGCATATGACAAAGCAAAGACTTAGTCTATCATAAGTGAGTCTATGATTATCTATTATAAATAGACAAAGCGGAGAAGTGAAGGTCATATGGCAGAACAAAAAGTTCATCTGGCGGAGTAGTGGCATTTGTCTGTTCAACTAAGCTTGTCTACTATCTACAACAGACAACCCAACAGACAAAGCTATGAAGAAAATTTATTTGCGCCTCAATAATTAGTCTGTTACTTACAATATACAACCCATCAGACGAATCAATAAAGAAAATTCATCTGCGCTCCAATAATCCATTTGTTACTTACAATAGACAACTCAATAGACGAAGTACTTACAAAACAAGTCATCTGTGCTCCTACAATTCAACAGAAAATTCATAAGACAAAGCATTGGAAAGAACAATTCATCTGTGCTTTTAAGATCTGTCTATTACTTACAACAAACAACCTAATAAATGATGTGATGAAACGATATCTCCACGATTTGCCTGCTACTTACAAAGGCCAAACCAGAAGACGAAGGAACTTTATCTGATGAACAGTAGAACAGATACTTCATCTGTCATAAGTAAAAGATGAGCAACAGTCAAGCCAAATCATTGGTCTTCATTCAGCATTAATAACACTATTTTCATATTGATAAAAGAGTCAGCCATTACAGTAATACCTCGACCAAAGCTTATTAAGAAACTAAAAATCATCTTCTCCAAAGTCAGCACTGCGGACATTTTAACAGACGAGGATTAAACAGAAGTCAGAGAATTCAAATACACTAATCAAAACGGTCCTCTATCATTAATGGAGCTCATCTACCACCAACAGCTAGAATTCAAAGCAGTTATAAATGAAGCATCATTGGAGCAAGAGAAAGAACCAAAGCATTAAGAAAATATTCAAAATTCTCTTGAAAGCATTTACTTATCTGAGCCAAAACCTTCTACTATTCTTCAAGAGTCAAAAGCCTTGCATTCAAACCTTCTTTAACTTTCTTTAAAAGCTCCCAACCACCTTTGGGAATATCATTTACTTTTGTATTTAAACTTTAGAAACCTTCTCCTGTGCTTACTGAGAAATACCTATGCTTCAACTTCTGATATTCATTCTTTGTAAATTCCTTGAGCTAGTGGTTGAGATTAGACTCAAGAAGAGTTGTGACTGTCTGAATGCAAACAAGAGCTATTTATTCACGCCCCCTAAAGTTGGAATCTAGAAGAGTGCTGGGAGCATTGTGAATACATCCCCTAGAGTTAAAATCTAGAAGAGTGTTGGGAGCACTGTATTTATGCCCCCTAAAGCTAGAATCTAAAAGAGTGCTGGAAGCACTATTATATTTCTACTATTAAGAATAGTGGAACCCAAAACACTAAGAGGAAAGTGTTCTTGGAAGAGTGGAATAGAGTGTTTACTCGAACTACTATAAAAATCTTTATGTCTTATTTACTTATGCTTTAGTTGATTAAGTAATTGATTGCTAGAGGGATAATTAATCCCAAAGGGGTTGAGTAATAATTTTTAAGTATTCGATTCACCCCTCCCCTCTTAGGTTTTTGCCTAATCTTTGGGACCAACATAAATGTCATTGTGATTACTATCGAAGATGGAGATCAAAATTTAAAGAAAAGAAGTGAGAATAAATCCTGGTATGCAATCCCAATGACTACAAAAGCAGCTAGCATTACTTTCAATGAAGTTGGTTGAAAAAAATGCCCTTTTAAATAGGGGCAAACTTCTTGAACACACAGATTGGTTTTCCCTTTGTGTTCAAGACCAAAAAAATAAAAAAATTTGAAAAACCCAAAGTCTCAGCAAATTTTGAAAATCCAAAAAGATTAGAAAACTTTGAAAATTCAAAAATATTAGAAAATTTTGAAATTCTGAAAAAAAATTAGAAATTTTCAAAAATCGAAAAAAAATTCAAAAGTGGAGGATCTTAGCAAAGAGTCAACAAGCAAATCTGAAAATTTTAAAATTAATGAGATGAATAATCATTTGAATTGAAAAAATGAAATAAAAGAAAAAGATGTTGATTCAGAGTTCAAAAATATAATGGAACAATATGAAAATAAGGTTAATGTTGACTCAAAGGATTTTGAAACAACTAACTACGCAATCAGGAGAACAAAAGACTTTAAAGATTGGAAAATCATTATCTCTAGAAAATAAGCAAAGGATGATTGAATTCTTGAAATCTTGATTGGGTAACTTTGCCTTTTCATATACTGATATGCTAGGGTTAGATGAGGAGCTTGTAGTTCATCGATTATCACTTAAGTCAGAGTGTAAGCCTATGAAGTAGAAAATGCTATAATTCAGACCTGAAATAGTATTGAATTTCAAAGAAGAAATGGTAAAGAAGTACAATGCTGGATTCCTAATGACTATAGAATATCTAAAGTGGCTTGCAAATATTGTGTCGATGCTAAAGACAAATGGAAAGGTGAGAATGTGCATTGATTTTTGAGATCTTAATTGTGCAACACAAAGGATGATTTTTCACTTTCTTATATCGATATGTTGGTTCATAATATTGCAAGAACTAGTATATTCTCATTTATGGATGAATTTTTTAGATATAATCTATAGGTCTCGTACTATGGTTAAACTTATACAATACACAAAAGCGAGTAAATATACTACAAAGACAATGTCTCACAAATTTATAATAAAGATTTTATAGTGGTTTGACACTCTCTACCTACTCTACTCTCCAAGTCACAATCACAGACTTGGGTTCCACTAGTCAACTTAGTCCCAAAGTAACAGTGGTACAGACACACTATTCTCTGGACTTACACCTCCAGATAACAATATAAATGAATCACTTAAACAACCTATAATGATTCAACTATCTCTTAGTTTACAACCCAAACCAAAGTATAATCAACAAAATAAAGAATATAATAAGAAAAAGGATTATAACCAATTTAACTCTCAGGTGACTTAAGTGCTTCTGACTATCAAGCTTCATTCACCTATAAAACTAGTGTTAAATTTTTATATAATCTTGACCTTTTGATTTTCTCTTAATCATACTACAAGATATCTCATCTCTTTTGCACACATTACTTCTTCAACAAATCTCCCATTAATATAGATTTTTAACTGCTAGAAGATAATCTCTCAAAGGAGGTTTAAGAAAATGTTAATTTGCTTTAAAATTGAATCTTTGTAACTGCTTGCAACGGTGCCAAAATCGTCAATAGTTTCCTTCATAGAAAAATCCATTGAAGTTTAACTTTGTTGGATTTCTCCCTAACTCCAAATCCATCAAGGTTCTAACCAAGTACCAACTTCGCCTGATTTGCATCCGTCGAGGTTGTACTGTAGGTTATCATAGGATAGCTTAACCTAAGAGGGGAGGGGTGAATTGGATAAATAAAAATTCGTTGCTTAACCCCTGTTGGATCATTTTCCTCTTTTCGTGCTTATGTGTGGTATGATGTAAAGTAAATAATAGAATGCATGAAGAATAAAATAAATGGGCAAACACACACACACAAACAAGATGATTTTTATAGTGGTTCAGGACCCTGTCCCTACATCCACTCTTCCAAGAGCACACATTCATTGTGCCTTGGGTTCCACTATATCCCATATAAGGAAAATACATCTCAGCACTTTTCTGGTTTTCGCGAGCTCACCAGGAAACTCACTGGTTTCAAAGATCACTAGTAAACTTGTTGGTTTTTCAGAGGTTATCAACAACTCATACAATGTGGTTTTCATGAGCTTACCATAAACTTATTGGTTTTTAAGATCACCAACAAACTTGTTATGTTTCTAGAGCTCGCCAACAACTCTCTTATTTCAAGTTTACCAGAAAACTTGTACACTTTTACTTAGTATTTCTCTTAAGCACAAGGGAAGATTTGATCTCTCTTTTAGCTCTATGTAATACAAAAGATCTTTCCATAATGTAAAAATAATGGCCATAAGGATATGAAGGTTTAAGCTTAAAGATAGATAACTGAATGTTTACATAAGGTTAAGCGCATATGAAAAGTATTCCTTCACTACCTTTGAATCATCCCACCTTTTCTCCTTAAATAAGTTCTTCATATTTTCAACTGTTGGAGAAGATGAGTTTCTTTGAATGCAAAAACGAGAGCAGCATTAAATGAATAAGATCATTTAAATTTTCTGTTGTTGAAGTTTAGGTCATTCTGTTTTATCTTAAGCTGCTGTATCGCCGTTCAAAGAGGAAGATGAGCTATGTTAAAAGGTATTCCTCATTTGACTTGTCATGGCTTTGAAAATCTTACAAAGCCGCTTATTACTAAAAATGGTGACTGATATAAGTCTACACAATGTTGGCACTAGTATAGATGCCATTTGAATGCTTAGTCATATAAATTGATTTTTCTCTAACAAGTCATGACCTCTTTCTGTCTGCATTTGTTTATCATAAGTTGCAAACGGATTCTTCCATTGGTTTGTCTACAGTTGAGCTTCCATAAGAGTGATTTATCTATTGCAATTAACAGACGAACTTTGAATTACGCTGATGAAATCAAATTGACTGATAGACAAACTCTGCTTTGTCTGCCTGAATTCCTCTAGGAGATTTGTTTATTGGTTAATCCTTCATGTATGTGTTGTGTCTGTTATAAATAATAGACTAACTCTGGGTGGCACTGACAAAGTTGGGCTAATTGATTGACAAATTTCTCCTTTTATATGAACAGACGAAGTGAGATGTTTTTTCTTTGTTCTTCATGTGTCTGTTAGAGATGGTAGATGAAGTTCGCTTTGTCTTGCTCTAATAGATAAAGTATAGTATTCTTCTTTTATTCCTTATTATCTGTTGGAGGTACTAGATGAAGTTTGTTTTAACTTGCTCGATTAGACAAAGTTTACTGTTCGTTTGATGTAAGCGATAGACAAATTTTTTCTTTACTTTTTCTTGAACGAAGTATTCTGTACGCCATAGATGAATTTGTCTATTGTAAGTTATAGACAATCGTGCCTTTGTCTGTTGAAGTCTATTTCGATCCAAGCAGCACTTTGTCTAAACTCAATATTAATTAACTTATTACTAAATTTTTTTATAAAAATATTTTTATTTCCTTAAAAGATTAATATTATAATATAATATATATATACATATATATAATATTTTAATATATAGTCCCTCCAACCTAACCAAATCCTAGCTTACTCACACGACATGATCCTAGTATCATCTCAAACATAATCTATTGCATGCATATATGTTTATGCCTCATTCTAACTTGTACTTGATAATCACAAACCTTAACCCTTTAACTCACACCAATAATAGTTCTCCTCAAGTATCAAACTTAAAATATCATTATATAGATAAACAAATAAGAAAATTATAACACCCTGATACCTAGGGCATTACATTCTTATATTCCATAAAAAGTATCTACCAAAAATCTAGCAGACTCATCCCTAAAATATAAGGATTGATACCTATAGATCAAATTTCTCATAATCCTGTACATCCATAAACAATAATACACAACAATATTACGTTTGTATAGTCATGCACACATACTTCACATCGCTAATCATATATACATCACTAATATAATCACAATACACGCTAACATATCCCGCATACGGCATAGAATCATAAGTCACAATGTAATGGCAAATGACATACCGAACTAGTACAAAAATCCATCTACATATATCACATACATCCTATCACTATGACACACCAATACAGTAATCTTACAAATAACTTAATACACATCGTAATTTGAATCATTTCAATTTACATTCATCTTTGGGAATTCCAATCCTAATTTCATCAAACCTTATGGAGGACGCCAATTAATCCCAATCATGAGCACCAACCCCAGTTGGGCTCCTTTGCATGACCTGTTATATAAAAACCACGAATAAAATGACGTAAGTCTAAGCAAACTGATAGAAAATATTGATTAATAAATCTGTGAAATAACATGCTCAGGTCCATAAAATCCAAAACAAAGGTACACTTATGATATGTAGAAGTGCATAACAATGCAACATGTCCCCATGTCTATCATACACATACTCATTACTCAAATACAATTTACCAAGATTAGACACATCCTCAAAATACATTGTCATTAGCAAGTATCCTCACAATCAAGACTCATATACAACCCGACCATCAAGGCATCCTCATAATCGGGACTTAGACATAACCATGCCATCAAAACATATTCATCAAGACATATTTATTATCAGGACCTCATCATCAAGTCATGCTCAACATCAAGACTCACTAGGATCACAAATTCACCAGAGACCAAATGTATCTTACTCAAAAGTTATCTATCACCACTACTCTAATATGATGTACCATGCCACCCAGACATAAGCCACTATGGCATAACAAAATATCAACCACTAAGGCAATCACATATGCATAGCCACCATAGGCATATCATATAGCATAATCACCATAGGTACATAATATATCCAAAGCCACCATGGACATACAATATAACCAAAGTCACCATAGGCCTATCATATAACATAACCACCACGAGCATATAATATAAAATGAAAATATAATTAGCCACTAAGGCATGTTAATGGCATTGCACAATACATTATAAGCCACTAGGGCAAATCAATATTATACTGCCATCAAGACACCATCATACATTGTCATCAAGAATTGTCATACACTATCATCAAAATATTCATAACATGTCACATTATAATGACACCGCCAAGACATAACCACACATATCGCCATCCAGACATACTCAAACCTCACCAGTGTCACATCATATCCACACCTTATGGGTATCATATCAGACTCACAACATTATAACCATACTATCCAGACATTTATATTCATAACCACATCACATGCCACTCATCCATCCAGATCACATTAAAGTCACAAGTCACCACATTGCATTCTTATTCCACTGTCATTAGAATACATCATAACCCATATAGACTAGTCATACCTCCCATAACTCATAATGAAATGTCATGCAATGCCCTATCAAAAGCGTTTTAGTTGAACAAATAACCAAACATGAATTTTAAAGCAAATACATTGAGGTATATAATTTCAACATTATAAATCATGATGTAATATATTAAATCTTAATCAAAACATAGTGCCCATATGCAATCATGGGATACTCACTATCCCTATCGAGTCAAACATTCACAAACTCATTTCAAAAGGAAAACATATACATGCAATGAGAAAAGCCTACTTACCTCAAATGAGAATAAATCCATAATCTTTAATCCAACACTTAACTTCCAAAGCAAGGCTCAACATTTCCTACATATATAGCACATTTCACAATTGAATTTATATATGTCAAATGGAAATCTAACTCAATTCCATAAACTACACTACTCAGGTGAAATTTCACCTAAGTCATATTTCTAGTTGTTTCCTTCACTTAAATACTCTACTCATGAGCAAATTATCATCCCTAAACATCACCTTCCTCATTTCCACCATTAGGTAAGTTCAATAAATACAAAATATCCCTTAAACACTCTTTAAAAATGTAATTTAATTGATGATAAAATTTTAGCTTGTTGTCCTCTTTCCAAATTACCAATTGGTGAACTATAAACCATCTTTCTATAACAATATCCATTACATTTTCAAGGAAATTTCACTAGCTATTTATACTTACATTTTACTCACTTAATTAAAATTAAATAAACTAAATTTCCAAGTGTACAAATTGCCCATATAGCTACCCATTTTTGGGGTGATTTCCAAGATACATTTCAATTGAATTTTCATCCTACACATTACTGTAGCTGCCCCATCTTTTAATCCTTCCTTTAACCATGAATTTAAACCTCTAATACTCTATTTTACTACCCATTTAATGGTCTCAACTAAGGATCTTAATCAAATACCCCAATTCCACTTGGTTTTCCATTGGGAAATTCCATCAATCATTCAACATATATGCGTAGTTTGTAATTTTCAGCTATGTATAATCTGTTTAACATTATTCTCACCTTCAACAATCTATTTATAATTAATTGAGCATCGAAATAACAATTTAACTTAGTCAATTAAACCCCAAATCCATAATTAAACCCCAAATCCATTACATAGGCTGCCCCTTTCATCCCATGTGGTTTCTCATTGATATTTCACCAAACATATCATGTGCATCATGGTTTTATAAAATTTCAGTAATATGCAACAATGGGCATTCATTTTCAATACCCTAAAACATGTTTCTAACTGAATTATGATTATAATTACATCATAAGAAAGTTAATTGTCTCCCAAATAAATCAAACAAGCTGCCTTAATTTATTGTTCATAACTACATGGCCTCTCTTTGGGGTATTTCAAAAAATATGTTACACGCATGATTTAACTTTCATTTTCTAGCGACATATAGTGTATAAAATGTATTTCCATTATCACAAATTGATAACTAAATATAATTAAAAATAATTAATCATCATAATTAAGACATTAAACTTCAAATTCTTTCAATATTCTGCCCAACCTCCAATCACACCCAAATCTCAACTAATGTTCATGTATGTTACTGTCCATTTTGTGGATAGCAACATAGGTGGATAAATCACATCTAAATCACCATTAAAACATTACATTAACCCTTAATATCATTTCCACCAACAATTCTCTAATCAATACATGCCAAAATCCCCCAAACAGATCACATTTTCATCATATAAAACCCTAGCAACTAGAAAATCCAAAATAGTTTAGGGGAAGCAATTACCTTTAATTCTATGTTGATTCTGGCAAAAAAAATGCAAATCCTAATTTGATCTTCACCCTCTCCATGCGTTGTAGCAACAAAACAGAGATTTACTTGAGAATTCTCCTCCCTTGCACATCCAAATAGGTTGTAATGAGGTTTACTAATGGTGTGAGGTTGATTGCAAGAGAAATCAAAAATTTTCATTCAAGATTTAGTGGAGAGATGGGGAAGAGACTGGGTAACAATGGGGTTGATTCCTATGGGCCTAAGAGAGAGAGAGAGAGAGAGAGAGAAGAGTGGAAGACGTGGGGATGGTGGAGCACTTAAGTGTTGCTTCATTTTGGTACTCCACTAATGCATTTCTATTTCATACACATGCAACCCATAATTTTCATTATTTCATCTACTAATTCTCTTCAAAATCATAATTAATTTGATATTATAATTCTATTATAGTGTACATTAATTACATAAATATTTTTTCTCAAATAAATAGAAATAATATCATTTAAATCATTATTATCATGCCTTAATCAAATTATAGGTCATTATTCACCAACTTAATAGTTAAACCTCAAGTGTCATATAAAAATGAATAAATAATTTGAAATTTCAACATTATACTCATATATTTGTCTTGTTGAGTCTTCCATATAAATTTCAAAAATTATTTTACATGAATAATACATAAAATTTCAAAATTATCAAGCTTGGGCGTCCTTAATTATCCACCAGGAATAGATTCAGTAATTTATTTATAACTTTCTCATATGATATTCAAATTATATGACTCTTGATACATTGAAAATATAATTTTAAGAACTACAACTTTAATGTCGAAAATATTTTCTGATTTAGCCTTCATATGTGAGTCATTTGGTCTCAAAGTAACGCCTGCATCATATTTAGCTTCTGTTTAACATGCACTTGTGCTCAAAATATAAATTAATTTTATATGCAATTAATATATATAATGATCTAATTTAGAAAAAAAATTCTCACCTCAATTCATCTCATGAATACTCAAAATAAATATTTACAAAAAATTTTAGTTACCCAAAAATTTTGGGGTATTGCAAAAATAAACTACATTACATGTCCCATTACATGGAATCATAAATTATCTCACATTAAATTTAATAAAAAAATAAATAAAATTAAATCTACATAAATGCTATCCCAAAACCATGTCAAGAAATTAGAAAAAAGATTAGAAAAATATTTATGTGTTAAAGTAGGTATAAGTCCTATATCAATTAGCAGTTTAAAGTATATATGGGTTATATGTATGGGAGAAGGCTCCCTTAAGATGATGAGTCATTTTGGGGTGGAACTAGCCCATTTCACATGATGTTGGAGTTAGATCTAAGCTTATTTAATTTCTGTCTTATCCTCCTATTTTTGTTATATTTATGTTTCAAGCCATTTCTAATTATCTTATAGTACCTGAATGTGAGGGAGAGTGTATTAGAGTAGGTATAAATCTCACATTGATTATAGATATGGGAGCCCTAAACTAGCTAATCATTTTAAGGTGAAAGTGACCCATTTCATAATTTGAATATTTTAGGTGATGGGAAGACAATATAACTTTCTTTAAACTTCTTTATTTACTCTCCCTAGCTTTCTACCTTCCCTCTTCTCTCTCATCTTAACCCCTTAAACTACCATTTTTTTGTGAATGCCCTCCCCTTGGTGCATGTCATATATTAATAGTGTTTAGGTGGCTTTTATATAATATTACATAGCCTCTTAATCCCTTATGGCTTCCTTTCACTTATTCTAACTTTTATACCTATTGAAGGACTATTTTTAATTAACTTAAACTATTTACATTAAAAAATACATCATAAAGTATATTTATGTAAAATTTCAGATCCATCAAATCTATGGTTTGGGAGATCTACTTCATACAAGATCAATGCCTTACATTATGCCCACAATTTGCATGGGCTTTGAATTGTGTATAGTGTATGCTATGCACACGTGAATTTATTTATCATTCATACCTTACAAGGTTAGGCCCAATCCTTAACCCACTCCCAAGTAAGGGCCTATTTGGCCTGGCGGTGAAATTTAAGCTCACTTATATATAGAGCTTTTTCTAAAAGCTCCGAGTTAGAGCTTCGATGTAAAACCAAAAACTAGCTTTTACGATTTTCAAAAAGCGCATAGATGTTCCAATCAAACAGACATGTATAAAATAGAAGCATGTTTTGGCATTGAAAAATGCTTTGGAACTCCCGAAATGCATGACCAAACTGACACTAAGTCTATCATACTTCTTGGGCCCAACACTCATATAGGCGAAACTCCATTAACCTAATACTAATGCTAATAGGGGTGTAAAGTGAGTTAATATTAGCTTATTCAAACTCTTTTTGTAATAAAAATCCTGCCTACCCTATTTATAATTGGTGTGGGTTGAGGCCTATCCAATTTTAATTTCTCTAAGGTTGATTTGGCTTGATTTTGAGTTTAGATTGGGTTATTATCTAATGCATACACATGTTTTGCCTATTCAATGTGTATCATCATTTGATTGCTAAATTAAAAAGAAAATAAAGAAGACGAAAAACTTTGAGGAAGTATATAGAATTACCTTTTTTAAGGTATTACTGAGCTAATTTGATAAATTAAAATTTCACTTAGTGATTATCATAACAGGTTGTTGATAGAAATTTTAAAATAAAATCATGACTAATGTCATCACAAGGTGGATGTGATGTCAGATGAGACAGAGTGAGAGGAGATGGGGGAGAGGTTATCAAATGTTCACCAGTATTGAACAGTGAGTCTTTGAGGTTAGCAATGGGAAAAGTTGTTATTGATAGAGACAAGATAGTGGCTAGGGTTAAGATAGGGAATGAAAGATGAGAACTATCAAGGGTCGGCTACAATGCTTAAGGTTTATTTATTTTTTTATGTTTATATTATAATGTTCAAGTCAATTCTAGGTGAAGTAGTGTACTTACCTACATTGAACTAATTTGCAAGTAGAGGTTAGGGCACCCTATTTGAATTGACACTATATATCCTACTCTATAAAAAAAAGGTTCCATTTTGGTCTTATTTTGAGTTACGAAGTAAAGTTGCATTTGTTGGTCCAATGCTATAGCTTAAGCAAACAAAGTTAATGAAAGTATGTCAAATGCATCACAATATCAACCACTTAGATAAAATCAAGACTACAAAAATTATAGTGGTTCAGTAATCCCTACCTACTCCACTCTCTAAGTTAAATTTTCAGACTTGGATTTTACTAGTTAACTTAATCTCAAAGTTACAAGTGATATAGATTCTTTGTTCTCTAGACTTATAATTTCAGATGGTTGTATAGTTGAATCACTCACATACCTTATAATAATTCAAACTATCTCTTGGATTACAACCCAAATTAAGGTATAATAAATACACATAATGAAATGATAAGACTAAGCTTATAACCAATTTGATACATAGGTGACTTCTAAACTTCAACGAACTTCACAACTTTCACTTCAATCATGATCACCTACAAAATAGAGTTTAGCAATAATCCAATTTGCTAAAGATCTTAGGTTTTAGATTCTCACTTCTTAATTCATAAAGATTTGTCCTTTTCTTCACCTAATCTCTCATTTTTATAGCCTTGCAACAATGGGTAGAGTTTATCTCAAAAGAGGTTAAAGAATAGTTAAAAAGGCTAAAAAAATGAAACTGCATAACTATCAATAATGAAATCTGTCGAGGTTTAACTTTGTTAGATTCGTCCTTGATTGGTAATCAATTAAAGTTCAAACCTCACCAGATTCAAATTCATTGAGGTTTGAAAACATAGTTCCTAGAAAACATTAACGAATTTGGAAATCCATTGATGTTACACCTTAGCTTGAAAAATAACCTTTTTAAACAAATCATTCCACAAGCTGTTTACACCATCCATAAACAATCATACCATCCAATTATCCACTCACTTCATAATCAAACCAAACAATCACATATCCAAACCAATTTATCACACTTTGATTTCCCATTTTGGAATTCGGTCAATGTTACATTTTTAACCTGTCACCTACATATAAAAACTTATCAATCCTTGAAATAGATTGAAATAATCTATATCAAATCTTGCAAGTGTTAGATCACATTTCAATTGACATACCAAACATATCATACCAAACATATCAAGTTATCTAGGTTTGTTCATTATCAAAACAAGAAATATAAGTCAAACAATTCATCACATTTTAATTTCTTATTTTAGAATTCAATCAACATTCCATCTTTAACCTATCATCGACATATAAAAACCTATCAACCCTTGAAATTGATTAAAACAATCCACATCAAATCCTATAAGTGTTAGATCACATTTAAATGTACATGCCAAATACATCACGTAATAGGAGTCAAATAGCATCATTAAGTGTTGTCCCACTTGCAATTCACCACTCATCATGGCAGCATCATCAACTCACTTGTCAATCCACTACCCATTGTGATAGTGTCGTTGCTCATCGTTGGAATTTTTTTTTAAAACATTTTCTTCCTATTAAACCCTACCTCCTTTTTGCTTTTTAAAATGTGTTTAAATTTTTAGATTTTTTTAAACATTTTTTTTTATCTTTTACCTATTTGAATTATTTTAAATTAAAAAAATTGAGTTCTCATAAAAAGATTTTTTTATATGGACCTCTATAAATTTCATTTTAATTTTAGAAGGTTGACTTAGAAATTGTTGTGAATAAGTAAACTCATTCATCCTTTCTAATCTAAGATGCTGGACTCCTTTTTAATAAATAAAAAAAATCTTCCTTCAAAGACTAGCCTTGTGAAAAAGTTGTATATTGGTAGGAGCATGCCTCAAATAACTATTATGATTACGAAGGGATCTCTAATAAAATAGTGCACTCACAATTGAATTCTTAATCAAGTTGATTACATTAGTATATATTATCATATTTAAGAGTTATATAATTGAAGTTCAAGCCAAAATACTTTAAATATTATCTTAATCAAAGGACTTGAGAATAACAGCTTCTACCTATCATCTATTCAATATCATTAGTTTAAAGAGTAACAAAATTTTGTTTCCTTAACACATCGATCAACATATTTTCAAGTAATTGGTACATTCCACTTGTGCTCTTTTAGTTAACTTTGTACACATTAAAGTCTACATTTGAATATTCAATTAAGTCAAAAGTGGACTTTTTTGGATTTTACAAACCTATGTTTGGGACATCTAACAAGTACTTGAAAATTATTTTTATAGTAGTTAAGTATGATTCCCTTGGACTTAAATAAAATCTACCTAACACTTATATACTAAATAAGATATCGAGTTTACTAGTAATCAAATATACTAGAGGATTAATTATACTTCTATATAACTTTCGATTAATGGTTTTATCTTGTTCATAGTTGTATGTTCTCGTTGAAGTGTTCATTGATGTTGATACAGGCTTTATATTCTCCTTTGCAAACTTCTTTTGCATCTATTTCATTTACTTGATTTGAGAGATTTTTTTCTGTTATCTTTCTCTTATTTTACTGGAGTTTGAGGAAGAAATTGAAATTTCTCATCATGCTCATTTCAAACTTCCACTATATTATTTTAATTTTTTTAAAGTTATTTATTAGTTAATTTAAATAAAATATTTAATAATTGCTTGAGTTATAATTGCTTCGAGGCAAGTATATAGATTTTATAATTGTCCTTAATAGGTTTTTCATATTTTAGAAATATTTAATAATCACTTCATTGTCAATGAGAACAAAAAAAAATTGACTTAGAGTTTTCTAAATTGAATGAAAGGGAAAACAGAAGTAAAAATTTGATTTATAATTCCAAATTAAAGAATAAGAGAAAATTAGAATAAAAAATTAGCTTTTAGTTCTCTAATAGAAAATAGAAGAATTAAATAATAAATATATAATATATGGTTCTTTAAATTGAATAAAAAAAGAATAAAGAGTTTATCTAAAGCTTTTTAAATTAAATTATAAGAAAAATAATAGCAAAAATATAATTCAAGAAATAAAAAAATAAAAAATACATACTTTATCTCCTTTTCGTATCATTTTCTATCTCCAATGGTCTCTTTTCCTCCTGTAGAGCTATAAAGTGCCTCCACTTTTGTCTTTTCACTTTCAACTGCATTCATTAAGGAAATAATGATTTTATTAATATATTATTCTTATATATAAGTATATTGTATAATATATGTATTAGTGTACATTATAATTTATAATTATCTATAAACGAATGATTAAGACCATCCATCATGACTATGGGTAATAAATCTTTATATATTAAATATTTTTTTTAGTAACCCACTTTCACTTTCACGTGACCTTGCCCATGATTTAATTTTTATTTATTTAGTATTAAAGTTGAGTTAAAAATTAATGAATGGATTAAAATTTTCATGTATAATCTTCATGGAATTTTCAATACAAATATGAAATATATATATAGATGAATAATAATTACTTGGAAAGAAATTTTGACTCTAGGAGTACTTAACGTTGCCCCTCGAGTTGAACACATTTTTAAAAGCCAAACTCTAAGGTAAGCAAGATTGTGAAAAAACTTGGAAATAATAGACTTTTGGTATTACACAGCACCATGTGTTAATTACCTACATATATTGCAAACGACCGTACATAAGATCAAAGTCTTTTTTACAAGAAGAAAAGAATAAAGATGGTGGAATTTGATATGGAGCAGAGCATGTGACCAGTAAATGTCTCCCCGCATGATGATAGGCGTTTAATATGGGTGTGCTCATTTGAGCATAAAAGAATATGTATTTTAATATGTAGCATAACGAAGAATGCAATACAGAAAAGGAAAAATAGAATGATAATTAAATTAAACACAATAAGATGCTTATTTAAAAATAAATACATAAATGAATGGAAAGATATAAAAAATTCAAAAAATATAGAGAAATAAATAATTGAAAAGATAAAATAATGATTAAAAGCATAAATAGTAATTAAAAAGTAAATAATATAAGGTGCAATGAACATACCCTATATTAGTATGTTTGGACAAGCAAGGAATACGGCATACTAGAAAATGTAACAAAACTACGATGCACGCAACCAAACACACTCCTCAACTCATCGTAAACCACCAATGGAATGCCTAGGGATGTCATTGTCAATGATCCATCCACGGAGTTGGCCCACTACATATATATCTCCAGATCATGCGGCTAATGCAAAATATACATTTGGAGAGCCTGGACGAACAAGTGCGGAATAATGAGCCTTTCGCTGTTGAGCTAAGAAATCTCTATTAAATGACTCACCGGCAACGGCATCTACGAGTTCTTCTGATCTAGTATTGCCAAGTGCAATTTACGTGTGCCTGCGGACCATGTATCGACCCCACCTTACTGCTGACAACATTGCATGCTACATCTTCTTGTACAAATTATATTAGAAAATGCAAGTTTCACTAACGACAGTAAGTGGAGGGAGACATAAGAACTTGCCTGGCCCTCACACACCATACACACCCTACAAAATTGCATTAATTTCGCATTCTAGCGCAGCCATGATAGGAAAAAAAAAGAAAAAAAAGAAACAACAACAACAACAACAACTAGAGAGTAGGATTATAAGGCCAATACAGTTGGATGATACACGGACTGTGTATCACCGATAGTGTCCGATGGTCGGGCATTCCTTCCACGGTTGTATTGAGGTAAAAAATACGTATACTTTGGTCTAAGGTAAGGCAAAGATAAAGTAGATATATAGTTTTTACAGATAAGTAGTACAAGAAAATAAAATAATTATGAACAATTAAAACTAGATAAATATCAAGTATAGATAGGAGAGAAAAGTTAGCTTTTACAAGGTATATTTGGTAAGAGGAAAAAATGGGTAAAAGAAAAAGAAAGACATAATCTAACTTTTTTTTCCCTCTTTGATATGATATTTAATTATTAAAAATTAATATTCTTTTTCACATTTTCTTTTAAGAAAGCTCATCAATTTCGTCTCACAAATCATTCTTTATATTATTGATATTATTATTTATATTTTTTACCTTTTGTACTTTTCTTTCTTTTTTTCTTCTTTTTTTCTTAAATCAAATGTACCCAAGGTGTATACATTTGGTCAGAGGAAAAGAGACCGAAATAAAAGAGAAAAAAGGAACATGATAAAATAAAGAAAGAGTAAAGGAATGATTCTATGTGATGGAGGATTATGATTAAAAAAAGCCAAAAAATAAAATAGTAGAATTTTTATACAAAAAGATTAAAATAAAAAGTAATAATAATAATAATAATAAATAAAAATTGTTAAAGTGTTACGTCAAATAAATAAAATTGGGATACAAAATGGTAGAAAACCCTTCCAGCACCCTTTTCCTTGTTGTCCAAATGCACCCAAAAGGAGCCTTTTTTTACCCAAAATGAGTAGAGGCTGCAAGCATGGTTCTGCAGCCTATTAAAAGTTGAAAATTTGTTAACCCCAAGATGAGGAGTACTAGACACTCTTAAGTAGCAGTGACGCTTGACATGCAGGCAATTAGAGGTTGTGCCGCCGACGGGATTTCGTGATGCCTTTTTAATTACAAAAGAAACATAACTACAAAAATAAAGCCCCCGTTCAGTGACCGTTAAACTTGGACCACATTGCAACTTTCAACTAATTTCGAAGCGCCTGTATATGGTCCATCTCCCTCTGCCAGAGTAGTGAAAATTTCCTCCTTCCAAATTCCACACTCCCCGTCCCCCTCTGGCGCTCTGACGAAGGAAAATTGAAAAAAGATCTCCTCCTGCTTGCGCTCGAGGCCTCGATTCCGCTTTCCACCGCTCCAAAAGCGTTTTTTCGGGCCCTTTGTCTTCTCTCTCACCAAGGCAAGAAAACCGCCCCAAAACCGCCCGCGCACGATTCTTAACCTACGCCCCTTGCTTTCACCCCCCGGAGCAAGATCCCATGCCTTCCAAATCCAAATGCCAGCTTTGACCCTGCATTCCATCCTCACCTACACCCAACTTCTGTGTAATTGCTCTTCCCAAGGAAGGGATGGCATTCCTTGCTTCTCAGATCTTCGTCACCCTGATCCTGCTCTGCTTCTTCGCGTCAGCTTCGCAGTCGGTAGACGATTTCCGCCGAGCGTAAGTGATTTCCTTGTCTAAACCCAGACTTACCGAATGCATTTATACAGTCGATTTTGTTTGATTTGCATCATAATGGTAGAGATCTCAGAGTTTACATGCATGTTTGCGGTTGTGGTTGGGCTGGTTTTCGAAATTGAAATTCGCCTGGCGCATTGCTTGTTGCGCCGAATTCCATTGCTGGCAGTGATTTCTGTGTCGTTTATATTCGGACATGTGATATTCTTCTTCATAATTTGAAGATCAATGGGCAGGCAGGCGTAGGATAGTCATCAGTGAGTGCTTATTCGCTTGATTTTGGATTCAAGACCTCTCTACCGAATTCAATGACATTTCTTATTCGAAATGCCATGTTTTATGCTTCTGGTTGGCTTCAAGAGGGGGAGACATTTCTCAATTTAACTGGGCTTGGATTATTTTACCATAAAGACATGCTTTTCTGCAAATTTGAAACATACGTTGTCTTTCCATCTGTGTAATTGAATTCATGCTTTACAAAACTATGCCATAGAAAACTAGTAATTTCCAAAAGGGTTTTGTTATCGCTCTCATATTTATCCATTTTATGTGCCGATTTCCCTTTTAGCATTTTAAGTTGCTTCATTTACTTTATTTAGTTTTTGGTTCAGACGAAATTTTGAAAAGATATGCAGGTTTGTTTATTTCGTATATTAACTCATTTTTTGAACAAGATGCCAATTTGCATATATTTTTGAGATAACTCTTTGGAAAATTGCTAACAGTTGTTTTTAATAGCTATGTTTTAACTGTTGATTTTAATAAAAACATATTGAAAGGCTTTAGATATGTCCTTCCTGTCTTATTGTTCTGCACCTTGTTTTCCGTTCTTGATTTGATGGATGCTTTTGATTAATTTGCCTGGGGAATACTGGCATTTCTAGAGCTTTCAATTCATCTTGTGTTGTATTAAGGAAATTTTCATATTCTTTATGTTTACAGGTTTCCTATTGTGGAGCCTGATTCTGGTCATACTAAACTTCGTCTTGCTAAAGAGGGCTTGGAAGCAATAAAAAGAATAACAACCCCCATTGCTGCAATTGCTGTAAGCTAGATATGCTTTCTTGGAGTTGGATTCAATAGCTTCTCTATCTTTCTTGGAGTTGGATTTGAAACTTCTTTAGGGGCTTAGTTGTGTTCCATATGGTGGTTTTTTACCATGGTGTTCACACAAAATGCTTTACTTGTTGAACCATGCCCTTTACTTTCACTGCAAAATATGTTTATTTCTGTTGATTGCATTGGGAATTGCTTGGAATTGCAATGGAAATTGTTGAACAAAAATATGCTTACTTTCATTGCTTGCAGAATTGGTGATTTTCCAGATAATGTTCTTTGAACAACCTGTATAAAGCAGTCATGTTTATTTAAATGGTCCCTAAGCCATCCTTTTGCAAGCAGCTTAACGTGGAAAGAATATTCAGAATCTGCTCAGTTGTCCAAAGTTCTGTCAATGAGCTGCACATTTGGAGTGGTTGGAAGCATTACTCTCAGATGCTCTCGACTTGAGCTTACATATTTTCCATTGCTACAGTTCTATGCTTCTGATGGGAGCTAATTCACTTTCATAGTCACTTGTACATGTCTTGCAACTTACATTTTTCAGGCACCCAATCTAGAACTGAAAATAGAACCCTGGCAAATGTCATGTTGAAAAGTTTGGGGGATTTAATGTTGTTTTTTCTGGTTTTCATTCTAGGTCATTGGTCCATACCGCTCTGGAAAGTCTTTTCTTCTCAATCAACTTCTGTCACTTTCATGCTATGAAGGTGCATTCTTCTGTTAACTTACCCTTTTTCTCCATGGTTACATCCGAACAAAAGCCAATGGTGGATGATGTTGTGGCTGTATTTGACATAGAAAGTTTGTTTCTTTGCAGGGTTTGGTGTTGGCCACATGCGTGATACCAAAACTAAGGGTTAGTGCCTTTCGTTTTATACATTGACCTATAAGATGATCTTTATTAAAAGATCCCATTAAGTTATAAAAAAAAAGTGATTGCTTCAGGCAATATTCAACCAAAATTACCTGGTGGAAAGATATTGACTATTATCTTAGTTTGATATGCATGCCCATTTTTCTTCTTTGGGATGAGTCCTGTTTCTGGATTGTCATATATTTTCCTTTATTGATCATGCTACTTGGTCAGAAGTGTATGTGTGTTACCTGTGCCTTATTTCCATGCCACCTATAACCAAAACCCTCGAAGAGTGTTTTGATAGCATGAATTATGGGGAAGCACACATTTTCTTTTTTTTCTTTTTTAATCTTTATGATGGAGAACTCATTACCCCCACCTTTTCTCCATTATGAAAATATGGACTTTTTCAGTTGAGTGAGATAGCTTTGCAATTTTCTCCTCAATGTGCTCCGTATCTTATGAATCAACTAATGAAGCTGCTTTGAATCATGTCAAGATGTGACAATTATTGTTAAATATCAAGGAGAATCTTCCAGGGTTAAGTGTCTTAGCCCCCTTTGTTGGTACACTGTTTATATCTCAATCTCCGTTCTCAACAAACTTGTTTATTCCCCTACTTCAATGGAATACAAGAATTGCAGGGAGGCAGCTGTGTATCCTGTTTAGACTTCAGAGTACTGGAAAATGACATAGCTCAACAAGCTATTAGTCACTCTTGTCCATGCCTTCAAATCATCACCTACACAGTGCTAGGGTAGACGTTCTTCTTCTTCTTCTTTTTTGGCAATTTATCTCCTCTAACCATGTGATGGTGCAAATATGCACCATTATCTATTAACTCTGCATAAAAAACTCTGGGATTTAAAAGATTTTGCATATTAAACTTTCTGATCAGACCATGCTAGTATTCATTTGGAAGTGAAGGAAACAGAGTTTTTGACGAACTAAAGATATGAGTGTTCATAACAATCCCATTCTCTTGTTCCAGATATTTGTTTCTATCTTCTTGATATATTATAGGCTCTTAATCACGTTTGTGGTGGCCCACTAGTCATATCTGAATATGTTGCATTAAATATTAGCCTCAAGATGGAATTGATGCCTTTACATAGTCCAAGATGATCTGGACTGTTGGTATGTTTGCATTTTCCATTTGTATGCCATTCTCCATGGAAAGTGATGGCCTTGTCAAGTGAATGTCATAAAAACTTGGCATCATTCCTTGTCCTGACAGCTGCTTACCACCCTATCAGACCACAAAATCTCCATCTTGTAAGTTTTGGAGGCCCACCTGTACTTCATTGAGAATGCAACATTCTGGAAAAAATAGGTGAATTTGAATTGGAAAAATTGGTAAGCATCCAATGACATCACTTCTATGATTAGAGTGTGGGAAAGCATCATGGAGAACTTTGTAGGAGTGTCTTAAGTCTCCTTTATTGGTGGAGGAATGGCAGAAGAGATTTTACAATTTTGGTATAGAAAACCTGTAGGATTTGGCTTAGCTCAGTGGGCCTAATAAGATGAACAGGTAGATCTTTCAAAATGGGCCTCTAGGCTGCAAATACTAAGGCATATGAAAAAGCAAAATGAAAAGACAGGGGTAATGATGAGAAGCATCTTTGTGTTTTGCCAATGCATCAACTCCACCTCCTGTAGTTTGGGTCTGATGGTACTACCAGACCTTAGCCAATGCATCAGCTCGACCTCCTCCAGTTTGGCTCTGATGACGCCTGTCCAACCTTAGTGTTGGCCTTGGTATGCCACCAAAGAGGTCACCCTAGGTCAATCATTAGAAAGGTTCTGTTGCCTGTTGGTCTAACTAACTTTGCGATTGGTCCTTGGTGTGCTAACCGACTAGGTGAACCCATTTTAGCAAATGCCCATGTGGTTGGGGGGCCACCTTGGTGTGTGCCTACTGTTCTGCACTAGAGGACCTACTTTGGCAACGCTTGTGTGATTTGGGACCACACTGTCTAGAGGGTTTTATTTTTAAGGCATCCAAAGAAGTCTAATCTCCATATAAGTTACTTCAAAGATTGTTGAAAGGTTTTGATGGCATTTGAAGGATATCATTTCACTTCATGTGTGCCACTAAATTGATTTGCTTCAAAGTTTGGATGACACTCAGAGGTGTTAGCCTCAAAATATGCAACCAACTCATATGTTAGCTAAGCAACAAAGTGATTCCTACTCTAGCAGAGTGACAGCCTCCATGCTGTTGAAAATCTGCCTAGGGTGATGGATTTGGATCCCAAGGCCTACAAAACTTAAAGGACCCCCTAGATAAGCAGTTCTAATTCTGGCTATAGAATTTGGATACAGTTTTCGAGGGCTCCAGAAGCACTCTCTCTCTCTCTCTCTCTCTCTCTCTCTCTCGTGCTCTCTCTCTTCCCTTTATCTTTTTCTCTTTTCCTTTTTAGTGGTAGCACCAAGCCAAGGTTCATTCCCTTATAACTTGGACAATTCCCTGACCTGACAAATGATGGATCCTTCTCCAACCTTCCCTGCATTGCTTGGCATGGGCTCAACCATGTATAAACCATCTTTGCAGCAATGTGCCCTTGTCTCTATGCTAAGACATGGGCCTAGCTTTGGTGAAGGAATCTTCTCCAGCAATTTGGCTTCTTCCCCATGGTTGGGCATGAATCTAGCCTTGGGGTAATTCTTTTTCCAGGAGCATAGCCCCCATTCTCCTCAGCATTGAATGGGCCCTCCATGGAGAAGACCAATTTCAGCATTGTGATCTTTTCTCGATGGTGTGACATAGGCTTGGCTATGGAGAATGCCATTTTCTAGCAAGTTGGTTCTAGCAAGTTGGTTCCCTTGATGGGTGCAACTTACTTTTAAGGATTAAAGCATGGTCATTAACCAAGGGGCCAAAGTTCTGTCTAATAGAGATTAAATAACAACCTCACTCTTATTGTTTTTTCCTGATTGACCATTGTCGAGTTTTTTCCTGATTGACCATTGTCCAGGACGACAACCGAACCTAGTTTACTCATTATCTGTCTCTCTCGGGCACAAAGGTAGAAATGACCATTCGGTTTCTTGTGAGACAACCAGACAAAACCATAAGCTTACCCATTTCTTATAGGCACAATGGCAGAAAGATCCCATTTGTGTTTTTCACAGAACCATTTGAAATCATCAACATATTTGTTGTTATCTGTTTATCATGGGTACAAAGGCAAAAACGAACAGTTTGGTTTCTCACAGGATCACTCAACGCAACCTCCAGCATACCCTTTGTTATCCATTTCTCACAGAAACAAAGGTAGAAACTATCTGTTCAATTTCTCATGAGACAACCAGACAAAACCACTAGGCATTGATCTGATTTGAGGGATAGTTGTCTTTTTGGCTTTGGGTGCTTCAAAAGAGAGCCATTGCAGCGCACTCAGCGAGGAATAGAAGTTCACATCATTTATCAGTTATCACCTTCTTCATGCTTTGGATTTTACCTTTAGTCAAGAGTTTTCCCATTTGAGATGTAATTAAGGATCACAAAGCGGCTTAGGATGTAAAGAATCTTGTAATCTTATAAGAATAATTAAATTTGTTGATTGAATGGATTGAGCACTCATTTCAAGAATGCACAATTTATTTGTTCAACAGGCAGCAAAAATTCTTTGATAACAGTTGGCTGCAGAGGGCTTTGCAAAAGTTGAAGGCAACTTGCATTCATCCAAGAGTTACAACAACTGTCTGGCAGCTCAGATCTGTCTGTGAGGTGTGGAGAGAGTGGAGAGTTGAGGAAAGCGGGTGATTGGTTGAGGTGGTTGAAGAGTGGGCCACTGAGATCTAAGTTGAGGAATCAAGTGGAGGAAAAGCTGTAATGGTGGAAGATGGAGGATTTTGTTTGGCTATGAGGGCCAAGGGCTGTGGGAGAAGCCATTAATGCCAGAGATGGAGAAACCATTCGATGACAGCATGTTTGGCGGCATGGTCAGTGACATGCCAGCCAGCCCTCGCGCCATTCTTCCTGATCATCCCTCTCCTTGCTGCTTCCAATCTCAAGAAGTGTTGCTTCCATGGCTGATCCTAGCGGCCTATCTGAGATCCCCTCTTGTCCATCCATCCCTTTTCAATCTCCATCTTCCCAAGCAAAGGTCTTCTGCTTGAATGTTCATTCCAGAACTTCAGTTAGACTGTTCCCACCTCCATGAGTTGTTGTTTACTCATATATTCCCCACTGCTAAGCACTTCCTCATCCTTAAAATTTCCAATCTTCCCAACCATCAGACCTCTTGTTCTTCTCCCACTTATAATTAGATTCAAAATTTCTTCATATAGAAGGGAAGAACTTCCTTTTGTCTATCCTGTTGTCTGGGACTCTGTGGAAGCAAAGAGGGTGTGCAATTTCTTCAAGAATGGAGATTATGAGATGATAAATGCTATTCTAGGAAATTGGTTTGGAATCTATGAGTGGGAATGATTGGATTTTTTTGGCAGTGGATGTCTGGAAGAGTTGGATCAGGAAAGATTAGAATGAGTTGAAGGGGATGACAAGGGGAGTTAAGGAGCAAAGAGTTGCAGTCATAGGTGGGCATCCTGTGCACCTCTTGACAAATCCTTCTCTTGATCTCATTGCCAAAAGGATAAGAGAATGGCCTTTTTAAATTTCCCCCTTTTTCTTCTTTTTGGGGCATTTAAGTTATCTACGAGAAAATCGCTGTGTGATGCATAATGAATAGTGATGTTGAAATGTAATTGGTACTTAAACTACAGGGTTTAATTTGCACAATTGTATGGTACTTTATGAAAAATCACATAGTATGCAGAGCCAATTTGCGAAAGGCCCTCCTTCCTTGCCAATTTGCAAATGGCCGTTCGTCGTCCTTGACATGTTGGTTGAATAATGAAAAGACTAATGCTTAGCTTTTTTCAAACTTTTCAACAACAACTATGGATATGATTTCACTGCCTTCTTCTTTCTCATAACATAGATGCTTCTAAATTTCATCTGCATGTGTGCAGGGATATGGGTTTGGGGAACCCCTCTAGAACTGGTTATTGATGGAGTGAAAACATCAGTGCTTTACCTTGATACTGAAGGATTTGAAAGTATTGGAAAATCAAATGTATATGATGACCGGTGACTCTCTGAGCTTGGGCTCTATTTGCTATTTTTTGCATTGCTTCAACTTTGAAGTAAGCTTTCTGATCTTCTTGGCTTCTGATGTGGCAGGATCTTTGCTCTGGCAACTGTTTTGAGTTCTGTCCTTATCTATAATCTGCCAGAAACGGTCTGTTCTTTAATTTATATCTCAAGAATTTCTACTTCTAAGGAAACAAAATTTGAAATTTCATTTCCTTGTCTCACTACCATGGGAGCTTCATTCTTCTCTGTTGGTTTACTCTTTTTTTATTTTTATAGATCCGTGAAGCTGATATATCTCGATTGTCATTCGCTGTTGAACTTGCAGAAGAATTTTATGGAAGGTTTACAACTTCTCTACATTTCTTGTATGTGGATCTGTTTTGTGGACACTATTTGTTCACTTTTAAGTGCTGACAGTTTCTATGGTTTTTCCTCTCCATTTATCATATAAAATTAGAGTGAAGGTAATTTTCTACCCTCTCTCTACATTATCTAGTTTGCATTTTGTTGTAACTTGTGACTTATTTTTGCCTATTTGTTTTGGCAGGGACAAGATGTTGCCTTTGAGCCAGCGAAGCTTTTGTGGCTTATCCAGCGTGATTTTCTTCGTAAGCTTCACTCCATTTTATTAAATGGCTAGAATCCTTTAAAATTTGCTTACACAAGGCAATTTAATAAAGAAAATTTGCATATGGGATAGTTTTGATTGGTGTTTGTATTATCGATACATACCTATTTATCGGCGACCTGGAAAAGAAATTTTCGTTTTTATTGGAAATATTATCGTTTTTTTCGGGAACTTTGTTGGTAAAATAGAAAAAATTAGAAAAATAGAGAAAATTTGAAAGATTTTCAGTGAAACTTTGTAATAAATTATAATTAATATAAACACACAATTTGGGCAAAAAATTGGATTAAAAAGGCACCATTACATGAATAATGAATGTGTGCATGAGAAATGCATATAGGTTGATAGAAGGAATGCATGAGAAAGACTTGAACATTCTTAAAGATGCAAATTTTCACCATGTATGCATCCAACAATGTCTTAAAAGGAATCTAGACATTCAAAACCAATCAAGAAACATATTTATAAATTTTAGGAAATAATTTTATTTTTCACAATTTGAAAAAATATTTATAATTAATATTAATTATAAAAAATGAAAAATATGTTTCCAAAAAAAACCTTACTTAAAATAGCTAACTAAATTGCATTTATCATGACCCAAACACTGATTTTTTAAAGAAATATAATTTTAGTGCTTAGCCCCAAAATTTGCAATTTTACAAAAAATAATTTTTTTTGTTGGAAATCTGTGTTTTTCAAAAAATCTTACATTTAATTTATGTTTCTATTTGTAAACAGTGACTAATTTGGGATGAATCAAATGATTTGGGGATTTTTTCCAAATTGCATGTTCATCCCCAATTTGTCGAAATCTGACGGATTTGGTTATGCAAATCTATTTGAATCAACATTTTAATGCAATAAAAATATGAATTACATGATTTGGAATAAAATAAACATCAAAAACAGTGAAAAAATGCATTTTCATACCTACATAATGTTTGGACGTCCAATTCAAAAAACGTAATTTTGATCTTGAAAACGGAGTTGTTCTCCCACAAAATTGATAATTGCTCGTTTGTTTTTGATAGTAGAATGTAGAAATGAGGGGAAAAAGGAGAAAAAAAGGATTTGGAAGGGGGGTTTTGCAACTCACAATGGTTGTTTATTAAAAATCGATATTATCCCTATTTTACGAGAAATATAAATAATATCTCGCATTTATCTACAATATCGATATTTTATCGATATTTCTGGTAAAACAGGGGTAATATCGATTTTTACTGGAATTTTTATTGCTGGGAGGCTAAAATGATATTATCGACGATAATATCGATAATGGGAACACTTGTTCTGACCCAATAGCATGCTTTTCTTTGACATGCTGATCTAAATAATCTGCAATTTGCATTACCATTTACTGGGGTTTTCAAGGTCAGTCCATAATATACCAACACTCAGATATGGTTAGTTTTCTATTTAACATTGTCCATCTGGGGATGAATTTGGCCTGTTATTCTCCTGGAGAACTTAACCTTAGATGTTCTAACCAGAATATTTGTTCCTCTTTCTTATATATTGTAGTCTCTCTTTAGCTCATTTTTATGGGATTATCTCTGCAGTATGTGTTCCTCTTCTCAATTTCTGGTGCTTAATGAGAACTGTTATCTCTTCAATCTTCCACAGTGCTTGCAGTTTCAATCTATTAATGTCTTTTTCAGATTCCTGAGTTTTTGCAATAATTTGGGTAAATCTTGCCTCCAAACCAGAAATCTCGATACAATGTCTTAATAGTACGATCCAATACTGCTTCGTTCAGTTGCATTAATTCAAAGTGGAAAGGAATTAGACCTTGTGAAGTCATTTTAGAACTTAGATAACAGCTGGTCAAAAATTAGCTGGGGACTGACCATTTGCAATGTGTTCAGATATGGTGCTTGGCATTCTTGGGCATGAGGAATCTGTGGAATTCATGCTTCAATTGACTTCCTTGATTATTGCCTCCAAGAGGATCTAAGAAGGCAGTTTTGAATCCATTTAGTGACATTTAACATAAGAACTCAGAGAGTAATTCTTTGCTTACATTTTGAGACCGTTGGGCCATCTAGCTTAAGAATGGGTAATTTGGAATTTGTTGCCTATGGGATGCTTAAACACTGTTATTGTGGAGGTGCTTTGGAAGTGGTTCTCCATGCAGACAGGCACTGTATGCATATTCTGTTTCTCTTTGGCTGGAAACTTTTTTCCTTGTTTCTGGCCATCCATGTTAGATTTTTATTTTATTTTATTTTTTGCCCCCACAATCTTGTTTCCTTGTTCTGGTTTTATGCTTTTGTAGTCACAACTGCTGCTACTGTTGATGGTCTACAGAAGGAAAATCTGTGCAAGAGATGGTGAATGAAGCTCTTCAACGGGTACCTAATTATGATGGTCAGTTTTAGCAAGCATTTTGCTTTACTTGTTGGTTCTGTGCCCATTAGTTTGATTTTCGATTGTCCTGTTTAATCACATTGTCCTTGATTCTGGCTGCAGGTGACAAAAATATTGATCAGGTATCACAATAAAGAAGCAACTCCATAAGCAAAACAATTGGGTTTGTTCTTACTCTTTTTTTTTTGAAACAGGTAAACCAGATTCGAGAATCCCTCGCAGTCATGGGTGATAACAGCACAGCCTTTAGCTTGCCTCAGGTATGTATTTTGTGTTGTTTTCTTAGATATGGTTTGCTCTTTTCGATGTTCTGTCTTGAAATTTCAGCGAAGGCTTGGAGCTGGTGATTTTCTATGTAGCTTAATATTTTAAATTGTTTAAAATACTTGGCGCCATTTACTCAAAAATGCCAAGTAGAAATCCCAATTATGAAAATCAAGAGTTAAAAGAGATGGTAGCTGAAATATTTATTAGTTAATTTCATTTAGTTGTAATTAGGGCTAATTATATGGTTTAAACTTTAACCCAAATTGTGGGTATTGATATTTGAGAGTATTACTATGATGATATATGTGCTAAAAAGTCAAATTTGAGTTATCGACTTTTGACTAATTAGAATTTTTTGGTTATTAGTGACAATTTGGGGGAAAATATCTAAATAAATTGTTTTGACTCAAATTGATGAACATAGACAAATAAGAATGATATATTAAAGTTGCTTAAGCAGAATATACATGAAAACAGCTAGCATAAGTATAATTTTAAAAAATAATTCAAATATAAATTCAATTAGTTATAAAAATTAAATACTTATATGTACTTTTTTGTATATTTTAATGTGGTAGATTTAAGTTAAATTGTTATATGTATGCATTTATGTTCTTACATTTATATTGATTAATCATTATTTGTTGTATGTCACATACATATGTTTCCATTAGTTGCTACATGTTGGGATTTAAAGTGATGTTTTTTATTCTAAAAATGTATTTATATTTATCTTAATTTTTTCTGAGGTTTCATTGAAAAATTCACAATTTTCTCTATTTTTATTTTTTTTCTTATTTTAGCAATACAGTTTGACAGTATTGTAGACAATATCTGTGATATCTGCGATAATATCTCTTTTTGGTCTAGTAATGATAGTCTAAACACTAATGCAAAATTTGCATAATATTGCAGTTTTCTATATCCAGTCCCCCTCTAGCTGCTTTTTTATGTCTGACAAGTAGACAAATGTCTTTGTGCAAGTTATGTAGGTCTTCAACAAACAACTAGATGTCTAGGTCAAAAGATTCTAGGTTCTTAGTCTCTTTGAAACAAGTTGCAAGTCGAAGCTTCATTGAGGTGGTAAGAGGGAATGCCAAGGCTTGTCTATGCACCAAGGCTAAGGGTCATACTAATAGAGCATGTGTTAAAAAGCATGATTTGTAAAGCCACTCCTATGAGACAAGGCCTTGGTGATCTCGCCAAAATATTAAATTATATATGTATGTACTCATTATCTTGTTTATGTATTTCACTTAGCATATTTTGCATTATGTAATAATTTATCTAGTGCACAGTATTGTAATATCCTTGTGGTTGTATTATTCTATATTATATGTACAATACATGACCAAAGTGTCATGACTTAATGTTATTTGTCTGCTTTTTATAGCTGGTGGTGATGCTAATTATTTGTTGGCAAGCATTATAAGCAATGTTGCATCTACTACCTTAGTAATTAGGATGTTATAACGCAGTGTTGAACTGTTAAACAGCCTCACCTTCAACGAACAAAGCTCTGTGACTTGATGGATGGCGATCTTGACCCTATGTATGTGAAAAAGAGGGAGCAACTGAAAGATCTTGTTGCATCCATTGTCCGCCCCAAAATTGTGCAGGGTAAACCTCTAAATGGGAAGGAGTTCGTATATTTTCTGGAGCAGGTACCTTTATTGATTTCCCAATTCCATATAAAAGGTTACACCTCAAATCACATTGAATTCCTGTCCCATCAAATTGCAACCAGATTTCTGATTTTTTCATGATCCTATTTTGCTTTACAAGACTTTTTGATTGTATATTTCAGATTCTTGAAGCCTTAAATAAAGGAGAGATCCCATCAACAGGTTCTTTGGTGGAGGTCTTCAACAAGGCAATTCTTGAGCGTTGCCTGAAGTTGTACAATCAAAGGATGGAGGTGTTGCATCTGCCACTCTCAGAGCCCATGCTGCATCAAACGCATGAAAACTCAAGGGAAGAAGCAGTAGAAGTCTTTGATCAGCAGCATTTTGGCCGACATCATGCGAAAAGGTCTGCAGAGAAACTAGATGAGGAGATACAGAAGGTATAATTAGGGAGTTTACTATCAAAGGGATGAACAGTAGCATTGTGTCTCTTGATAGAGCCTAATTATCTCCAAATACAGCTGCATGTGGTGGATATCTGAGCCAGGAATCGAGCAGGCTCCTTACATGATAACTTGGTGCAAGAGTCAGGCTGATCAACTGGTTAAATTGGAAGCATGTGCAAAATTTGATTGATTCTTTGAGAAAAATTTTGACAATCCACTCTCACTGTGCATGTGTACCCTTGTTATGACTGGTCTGTTTTAATTTCTTGTCAGACTGTTGACACTGGCCCCATTAATTTACCACCCAGAATACTAGACAGGCCAAATAGGCTGATGGCATTACATGCAGAGTGCTTGATTTAACAAATCTCTAACACAATTAATGAGGCATTTATATCAAAGGGTAATTGGCACAAAGGTTTGCTTGAACAGAAAACATAATAAATTGCCTTCTTTGTTGAGTTTTGTGTGCCAGGCATATAGGAATTTTATGTTGGCAAATGAATATCAATCATCGAAGCTGTGCGAGGCATTATATACAAAGTGTGAGGATCAAATGGACCAACTTCAAGTCTTGAAACTTCCTTCTATGGCAAAGTTTAATGATGGTTTTCTTCGCTGCAATCGGAGTTTTGAGGAAGAGTGTGTTGGGCCTTCAAAAGCAAGCTATGAACAACGGATGGGAAAGGTTTTTTCCCCCATCTTTTGTTTGTGTGATATCTTAGCTTCATTGTTTGTCTCATTATGGAATTTTCTTCTTCTTCTATCTCTGCTCTTTCGATAGGAGGGTGCTTTTTGCACTTACTCACGTAAGGTCATGTTGCAGACAGTAATTTTGGATCCCCGCGTAGAGTGCCAACCCATGAACCAATAAATCACCAAATCAGCTCTGAAACAATTGGGGGCTGGGGGTTGCCAATTTCTTCCCTCAAAGCAGTTAAAGAATTCCTTGCCTTGATTTGTCAGCTTAGTCTGCCTGAGGGGTATTCTGAATGCTGCAAATGTGAGACACGTCCAGATTCTAACTATTATAGAGTAGTTGCCACTGACTGACTTGAATCCTGGTTTCTGTTTGCTTCTGCTTGTGGATATCATTATCTCACTTACATGGTTGAAATGAGAATGCTTTCATCTGAATCACAACTGGATGTTAGTCTCTTTTTGATACTTTTTGCTGGTCTTGGCATTTTCTTTCTGAATTTCTTCCAACATTAGTTACTGCATTTTCTGCAGATGTTGGGAAAATCTCGTTCTCTTTTTATCAAGGAATACAACAGTAGGCTCTTCAATTGGTTGGTGGCATTCTCCCTTGTCATGGTTGTGGTGGGCCGTTTTATTGTGAAGTTTATTTTGTTAGAGATTGGCGCCTGGGCACTGTTCATCTTCTTAGAAACCTATACGAGGATGTTTTGGTCGGCAGAGTCACTTTACTACAATCCTGCATGGCACTTAATTGTGGCCACTTGGGAGACTATTGTTTATAGCCCAATCCTTGATCTGGACAGGTAAAGACCCTTCCTATTTTGTGCACCTGTTGGTAGATACCTTCTGTGTAAACTATTCTTATGAGTTTTGTTAACCATTTCTAACTGCGAACCCAATCCTAACCTTAGTTCTAAAACTTCAATCCAACCTTAACCTTAACCTTATTTCTAAAACTCCATAATCCTATAAAAAATTTCAGGTTGAATTCGGATTACAATTTAGGTTGGTTCTTGACAAATGATTTTAGATGAATCATAAATTATCATAATGAACACTCGTGTAATCAACTCTAGTTGAAATAGCATTACCATTGGTACAAGTATACGAATGCATGCATAAAATTTTACCTATTTGTATTTTGTAATAGAAAGTATGTACTGCTTTTCTATTCCATTTTTAAATTTCTAACTAGCTTTTTGGAGACTCCTTAACATTATATTTTGAGTTATAATAGCTAAGGGAAAAAAAAAGTTAAGTAAATATTGAAATATGGATGTGAATTTATGTTTATAAGCTTAATATCATGACTAATGCAAATCCCCTTGAAATTCAGTTCAGATTGCCCAAAGTGTTTGCCCAACACTACCATAATATCATAAAGTCTGGTGGGGTTGAATCCTAACTTTTCAGAAAAATTGCAACACAACCCTAAACAAAAGTAGGTTGGGCTGTGGTTGGGTTCAGGTAGGAGTTGCACCCTTATTTTGGATATCAAATTATGTGCTACTTGAGGGCAGATTGAATTGTCATTACGATGCAATCAATGGTCATTTCTGTGGACTGTACTGGATGTGTTTGACTGCATATAAACAGACTTTCAGTGAATGTGCATACTCCCTGCTTGGGATGCTAAGAGATGTTTTAAGATGCTAATTTTTCATGAGAAGTTTGCACAAAATCATGGCTCTCCAATGAATAAAAGAGGTGATGTCTCTTTCTATATTCTGTTTGTTTGGGGCGTACAAAAATGAATTTTTTAATCTGAATTACGCCCTCCATCAGGTTGCAGTTGATGCTTTCCTGTTTTCCATCTTTTCATTGATGTTACCTTGGTTCTTTTTTTTTTAATGGGGACAGATGGGCGATTCCCATTTGCATGTTGCTGCTGGTGTTTCTTTTTTACTGGCGGTGTTGTGGGAAGAGGAAACATGGGTCCCGCTCACTGTTGCCTCTATACAGCAGCCACAGGGGCAACTCAAATCATCGAAGATCAGACTAAAGAAGCAACTCCAAAGCTGTTTTAATACTATTGCCGGTCATTTTGCTTCATTTGACCTGTTTCATTTCAACAGCCATCAACACAAGCAACAAAAATTTTCATGGCTTCAAGCTGATGGCTCTCCATATTTTTTTTGACTCCAAGCTCACAATTGGAACAGCGAAAAGAGTCTGGAGGTTCCAGGTCATTGGCCTTGTTTGTTTGCCTGGGTAATATCAGTGCGCAGATCATTGATTTATCACCTGTAATATTTTCAACGTGGGCCTCTTCATCAGTGCATTATTTTGTAATTGAATTTGGCAAAAGCGGTTATCATATAAAGATGTGTTTGCATGGTGCCAGGGAATGAACAACAATTGCCCGCAAAGCGGTGTGATCGGAATATGTGTATGATTGAAATGTTGCCCTTCTGTTTCAATTATCAATTTTGAAGCTTGATTTATGATGTCATTCCCTTGTCAGTTCTTTGTTTCCCTGTTGTAGTGAAGACAAGCTGTGCACTCAGTCCAACTCGGGTTGAACCCGAACCCTTAGGGTTTGGTTTTCTGAAGGGTTCAATTTGACCCAATTTTGAAATAAGGTTGGGTTAGCGTTCGGCGAAACCCAACCTGAATTAGGTATGGATTTTTTTTCTAAATCTTATTTGATATGCTATAAGAATATATTAATTAAATTATTAATTAATTCCAGATTGAAACTTCTATTAAAGCTCAAAAAGTGAACCTAATAAACTAAATCGTTAGTTCACATTTTAAGTAGAACTTTGAATTCAACCTCAACTAGCATGTTTCAACAGCTACGTTAAAATTAGGTTGAGTGAGATTAAGTTCAACTTTGATTTAACTCGTGCTTGAACAGAAAATTAAGTTGATTAATTTTTAAATATTATGCATGTTGAGCACTTTTGAAGGGGTCTTAAACTAAACACAGTCTAAATCCAACATGTATCATTTGTTTTTAGTTTCTACTTTAACTTAGATTTTCATATTTTTGTGCTTTATTTGTAAATTATAATTTGTAAAATCTAAAGTAAAAAATTATAAACAGGATTTTAATTTGAATTTTAAGTTCACCTTCTAATTTAATTTCAATCCAAATTTTAACTTGAATTTGAACCTGAACCTAACCAAGGGTTAGTTTTTGAGGTTAGATTTTAAAAATAAGATTGGGCTGGGGGTTAGTTTTGAGGTTTTAGAAAAAAGGCTAGGATTAAGGATACTCCAACCAACCTCACTGTATCTATCTGGCCCAAGTAGCAACCCTAAGTACTGCAGGTTAGGAGGGAGCAAGACCCTTGATCTAGAGAGCTGTTGGACCGAGATGCTTTAAGAATTTTGGTGAATGGTGCATCCTAGTCCATGCCTAGGGGAAATGGTTTCCCTTACCGGTTGGTGAAGCATGCACGATAAGTTCCTATGAGCCATGAGGATGGGACATGCCATGCCATCAGTGGCTCTTGCAAAACCTCACCTACTCTTACCATCATGCCCTAGTTTTAGACCACTCGCATTAATCTCCGTACGACATTCGAAACCCAAAGGGACCCAGAAATGTGCATCCAGGACATGAACCCATTTTAAAATAGTAGTAATTTAGGTATAGGTTTTCTAAATTACATTTTTACTTTTGAGTAGTCATTAGAATAGTTGTTATTGATTAGGCTAAGTATTTAGTTTGCATTGTTGCTTTTCCTTCTGCAATCCTAGTCCGTATGCGTAGTTTTTATTTTTTAAGCTTATTTTTCACCTATGTAGATGTTGTATGGCATTTCATCGAGTTATCAATCAACTTCTTTGAGTTTTTTCCCAAATTGGAGGCTTTATTCGTCTCGAAGTGATCAATTAGAGGTCGGATCCCCTCGAAGCGAAATGGGATCACAATACTTTGGTGCTTTCAGAGACATGGATGGGTGGTAGGGTTGGATGGCCACCATCAGCTAGCCTGACCATGAACACATGCTTCGTCCCATCTGCTCATGTGGCATCCTTGGTCGTGACAACAGGACTTAACAAACTAATTTGAGAATAGCATGATGCCAGAAGTTCTCGAATTTTAAGTATAATTCACTAGCGTAGGATGATGAAGCTGGGCAACTGAGGTAGGATAAGATTAGGCTTTCTTTTGTTGACTAATATTAAAGTAGGTTGTTGTCCCAAATTGCTTTGATACTACTTTGCTTTGCTTCTAAATACTTATAGATAAAAGTTTGTACTTGGGGTTAAGCATCATCTTCTTTTTAGTTTATTAATTAATATTTGAGATGTTTTATCTTCTTTTGATTTTCTCATCTTATTCTTTAAAAAATTCAAGGGTTCATAAGCTAGTACGATAACTAATATAGTTTCACTTCCTATCTGCATCAAGTGATATCAGAGCCTACATAGTTTGATACTTTTAAGACGGGGACAAAGGTACCACTTTTCGATAATGATCAAGGGGCGCAGGCCATCTGGGTTGAAGTTATAGCTCAGTAGGCAGCGTTTGGAGCTCATCAGCAAGATACAGTTCGTATATTCAATGAACTAATAGAGATATTGATGGGTTAGGGCTAAACGCCAACAAAAAACGTGGAGATGGAAGTAACAATCATGCTAGAGATGTTGCTTGTGGTTGACTTGCTCTTCAACATGTTCCTACAATGCAACATAGGCAGTTAGCTTATGTTCCAAATTCTAATAATAAAGATTGAAGATATGAAGTTTTTCATCGAGAAAGTAAATCCTATTGAGATGAAGCGGATTGTCGGCTAAAGGTAGATATTTCGAAATTTAATAGTAATCTAGAAATTGAATCTTTTCTTGATTGGCTATATGAGGTGGAGAAATTCTTTGAGATAATACTTGTTCTTGAGGAGAAGCAAGTCAAACTGGTTGCTTATAGATTGAAAGGTGGTGCTTTTACATGGTAGGATCAACCGTAGAATTCATGTAGGAGATAAGAAAAACCTTTTACGCTTACACAAGGAAAATCTTTTGGGTTTACATGGTTGAAGATGAAGAGGTAAAATGAAAGATAGATTCTTACCCCCTGATTATGAGCAATATTTATTTTAACAAGATTAGGCATGCAAGAAGGAAACTTGCTTAGTGATTGAAAATACATAATAATTCTATTGTCTCTTAGCTCAATGTAATTTGATGGAGTCCGAATATCAGTAACTATCACAACATATTGATGGGTTGCAATATTGCTGCAAACAGTTTGGTCGATGGAAAAGGCACATAACATGGCACTTAAGGTAGAAAGGATGTTGAATCAACAATCAAGAAGTGACATAGTTCCCAAGCAAGCTGTGATAAAGGCCAAAAGAGTGACAGTGAATAAGGGAAAATAGCTAGTTAGTAGCACTAGTCGAACTACTCTTGCTTCTCTTCCTATCCAGAGAGCAGGTGGTAGTAAATCTATAAGAGTAATAGGAGGTGTGAACATAAGGGAAAGAGGTGAAAATCTCTATGCTAAGCCTAGGTTAGACAAATGCTACAGATGTGGTGGAATAGAACACGTCAAATATATACCCAAGTTGAAAGATTGTACACCTCATAAATCATACTAATGATGTTCATCAACTTGTTCTTTTCGTTGAGCATGGGTATGATAGTGAAGGTGAAGAATGGGATGGTATACAGGTATTAGATAAGACTAAGGATATTGTTTCTTGTATGATGCAGAAAGCCTTTGTTAGTCCCCTATGTATTGGTGTCTCAAGAGGGAGGGGAGATGAATTAAGCCTCATAAACTTTTGACCAAATTAGAGATTAAAATGATGAAAAGTAAAGCACAAAATATATTGCAATTTTTATAGTAGTTTGGATCAATATGGGTTCCTACTCCACTTTTCTAAGACAACTTTTGTTTTAAGTTCCATTAATCACAATTTCTCTCAACACATTGGTTTTCCAAAAATTACCAACAAACTCTTACAACTCACTACTACAAGTTCAACTTTTTGCAGAATCAATCACTCACTACAAGTCACCCTACTTGTAGAAACACTTCACAACTTGTGAAAAACAAATATAGCTTGTACAATAAAATTGTCTCTTACTAGGTAGATTTTATACACAATAAAAAACTAATAGATAATGATTTTACTCAATGAAGAACAATGCTTTGAACTCCTTTGAAGTAATATAGATATAGCTTGAAGCTTTTAATTGAGTTATAGTGCATTGGAGTGAAGACTTGTGGAAGACAACTTGTATATCTTGTAAATGCACCAAACCAACTCTTGAATTTGCAAAAACTACTTTTGCCCTTGAATGAAATCTCTATGTCTTATACGCTGTTCAAGGACCCGTGGCCGTTTGAAACATAGCCATTGAAATTTTAGTCTTGAATCTTACTTGTGGAAGATGCATAAAATATTTTAGTCATAATAAGAGACCTTTATGGGACTTAACTCTCCTCTATCAAAAAAACTCTATTGATGAGAATGCCTTGAAGACCTCTGTTGATCTCCTCTGTAGACTCCTCTATAGGAAGTATCTATTGTCAGATGGAATGAAAGGCCTCTGTTAACACCTAAGAAGTAGGTTTGGGTTAAAGAGTTGGTTTTGAGGTAGATGGCTTAGGTGGATATACAAGTTTGATTCTATCTTTATAGGACTATTTGACCAACTCGAAATGTGAAAGATGAATATTATTTATATTAGTGAGTATCCCTTCCTTGATGTTCTCTATATAGATTGTGTTAAGTCTAACCCCTTAATCGACTTGATTTTGATGATGAATATTATGTAACAACCAAGTTTTGATGATGAATAAATAAATAAGTAAAAAGTTTGAGTATTAACAAGTTATTTTCCAAAGTGTTATAGAAATAAACTGATAAAACATATACACGCATTAAGGAAATAAGAAATGATTGATTTGTAATGCAAAAAAAAGTATAAAAAGTCTAAACAAATCACACTCCAAGTTTCAGAGAAATGCAACCAACTAAATGCTTAAAAATTACAAGTTTTGAACTTCAGAAGGATTTTCAAAGACATGAACTCAACTCTAAAAACACTTTAAAAGAGTCCAGAAGATACTTAAGAAGATTTTGAGGACTTCAGAGGACATTTTAGAGATTGCCTGAGATCAAAGTCTGAAGACTTTAGAGGTAACTTCAGAGGAAAGGTTAGAGGTCTGAAGATTGTTTCTAAAGTGTAAAAAAATCTAAAAATTTCAAAGGATAAATTAGAGGAAGGAATCCAAGTTTCATATGTCTAAATTCCATCTAGAACTTAGTTCAAAATGTAAAAAACTTTCAGAGGATCCTTTAGAGGATAGACTTTAACTTTAGAAGTCTGTAAAGCTAGTCATTAATGGTAGTTGAAGTTGTCATCTTTCAGAAGAAGTTTCAAAGTTTGGAACTTGACCTTTAGAGGTCTGAATTGCCTTGTTGGATTGCAAATCACATATTAAGTAGAGTTCAGAAGTTTAAATGGAAGCTTCAGAGCTCTTAAATTTATTGTAGCAATGGTAATTGACAAATCTACCTAACCTTAAGAAGTCTTAAGTAAAACTTTAGAAGTCTAAAGTGCATTCGCTAAAAAAGTTCATCGAACTTTAAAGAGTTTGAAGTTGTTGATTTTATTATAGAATCATTCATTTATTTGTTTTTAAATTATGTACACATCTGCTTAAGTCAGAGGCATTCTTAATTGTAAAAGTTATTTATTGTTCTCATTTCTGCAAGCAAGGGGCTTGCAAATGGTTTGTATTGAATTTAGCAAGTAAAAGAAACTTGTTGAAATTATAAGAGTTGTTGGTGAGCTTTGGAAAACCAACTTTTGCCTAAGTGACAAGTTTTAGTCGAACCTGAGTATAGTAAGAAAGATCAACTCAGAGAAGTGGAGTAGGAACCTTGCTTAGGCTGAGCCACTATAAAATAAACTGTCTTCTATGTTGTTTGATCTTTTCATATTTTATTTATACAAAGAATTTTTAATTAGCCAAAGTTTTTTAAAGCTCAATTCATCCCCTCTCTTAAGCTACTTTAAGTAAGAGACTAACAAGTTGTATCTATGTTGGCTTGCTTTTTGACTTTGTACTCCTCTACTGTATGAAGATGAGTTCAGATGCTAGAGGCTTAGGTTTGGGTGTAGGTTCAGGAGTCTTGATGAATTTAGTTAGCATACACTCCTAAGAGGATGTAAGGATAAGTCATTCAAGTGTAGGTGGTTTAGATTGAAAGGTTGGTTGGGATTTAGGTTATGGCTATGGTTGAGGGATTAGGAATGATTTTTGAGGGAATTCTAGTTTGGGTTTTAAAGGATTCAGTGGATGATAAGTTGGTTGAGGCCATGGGATTTCAGTGAAATAGTTGAGGCTATGTACACTCAATGAGGGAAATAATGGTGTCAAGTTTGAGATTGACAACCTCCTTAATTATGTTTACTCTATGGGTTAGAAGGGAATGTTGGAGGCTACTTAGGTTGTTAGTTTAGGGTTGATACTCTCTATTGGTCCCAAAATAAAGTGTATGGGAAAACAAGAAACCAAGCAAGATTGGGGATTAAATGTATGTGTAAGTGCAAAAAGAGGATAACAGTGGAATCACACAAGCACACAATACAGTAACCACATAAGGATTATAGTGGTTTAGGACCCCTTGGCACCTACTCCACTCTTTAAGGTATTCCCAACCTTGGGTTCCACTAATCACATGTGAAATCACACCTCTTTTAGTTTTCAGAGATCACCAAGAACTCTTACACCATATGGTTTCTCCAAGCTTATTAAGAATTCTTACAATACACTACTGCTACAAGGATCCCCTTCCTTGGTAGCAGGAACCCAAATGCCCATATATAAAAATGTACAATGT